>JABSTT010001989.1:0-86591 GCA_013339685.2 Hyalomma asiaticum
CTGCGTGGACATAAGATGGGCTGATGATGTTGATGATGATGATGAACATTTCCATGTGTATTTCACTATTCAGTGACATCACTGGTTGCTTCCAATCAAGAAGTATCTCTTAGAGACATACAGGAAGTCTAGCTTCATAGCGGCCTTTGTATGTTATCCTGCAACTGCTCTTATCAACATCATCACTGCACCATAGTTACAGCAAACCGAGAGTGTCAGTTGGCAGATGTTTGTTGTGAGTGTGCAGTCAGAAAAAAATGAGTAGACAACCTAACCTGGAGGCACTGGCATGAAATGAGTGTGCAAACCATTGCACAGCGCACTTGGTGTTATGTCAATTGTTCACATCAAAGTATAAAGAATTCTTTTTGTGCTTTTTAGCACTCAAGAGTGTGGGCTAGCTGGGACCACAAAAATATGTTACATGTGACACAATTGTATTACATGTTACAGTTGTCTCGTGAATGATTGACAGAGAAAGAGCTTGCTATGCAGCTTATTTTAAGACATATTTGGAGTGAACCAAAAATTGACAAATGGCATAATGGTGTGGGGTTCAACGAACAGTTTACAAAACCTGCTGTGCCAATAGAAAATTGGTCATGTGGCCACTTTATGTTCCAGGATGCAGTGCAGACAAGCAGCCCAAGGAAATCATTAAAGAAAGATGCGGCAACAAAATGTTCAGTGTGCTTAAGACACAAGCTGTAGCATGTGTAGTGTCTTCACGAACTTACACGATACAGACAAAACAGTGAAGCAACCCGAATAGCACACCACCTTAACTAAGCTACCACTGTTCACCCCTTCTTTCTCTTTTATTCCCTTAATCCCTTTCCCCAGTGTAGGGTAGCAAACCGGATGTGCCTCTGGTTGACGTCCCAAGGGCTTGCTCAAGTGAGTTGTTGCCATGTGTCCATGGTATATAAAAAAAAGACAAAGCCCAAGTAATTGCAACTAAATTCATTATAGAGGGAACACCTTATCTACAAGCTTAGCAAAGATGGGTAGAACAACGCTGCAAGTGAGACATGCACAGACAAGTAACCAGAATGCAGTATATGAACAACATTCACTTTGGCAAGGAGAAATCCAGCTTGGTGTTCCTAAACTACAGAATGGAGCTACATTAGACACAGCGGATTGACAAGTGCGATCCTGCTCCATTCTTAACAAAATAGATTCCTTTATGCCATTGATAGCACAGTGGCTGGGTAGAAAGAAGGGCGAGTTGATATGCTTGCATAACAGATGTTCACATAATTGAAACTACACACTAGAGGGGGGGGAAGCAAAAACACAGGATGAGCGTTCATCTGGTGTTTCTACTTGTTTTATGCTCTCCTTTAATTACAGAAACACTGCGGATGGTTTGGGCTGTGCCTGCTTTACCAAAGCTCACACCAATCTCATGGACAACACGCATAATGCATCACATTAATGGCCAGGCATACTTATTAACAGGAAGCTGTTCTTACTGGGCATAGGTACGGGGCTCATGCGAGCAGAAAATTCACCGCGAGGAACCCTATCGCACAGCTGTTGCAATACCGCCTCCTCCTCCACTCTTCTCCAAATGTGACACCATTCGCTACTGTGACTGTGCTCCTCCTCCTCCGTTCTATCAAAGAGCCTGCGCACAGGGCGGTGCCGCGCGCGCTGTGTCTGTGACCATGTCTAGTTTGACGTGCAATGCTGAGCTCGGTACAAAACTTTTAGAAGCATTCGGTGGGCCTCGGAGTGCATTGCAAGGTGTTTCGTGAAGCCTCAGAGACCACGGCGGAAATGCGGGTCTCTCTCGAGTTCGGCCAGGCATGCTGCATCTGACTGTCTCTGGTGCAAACCCCTCTACACCAAGATCAGTGCAAAATATTGCAAACACAAAACATTGCATTCGCTTGGCATCCCAGTGTTTTATAAGGCGCTTCTCAAAGCCTCAGACCACCACGAACTATAGGTGTACCAGATGTCTCTGCTGAGGCAGCGTGGTGCCACAGTTCACCACGACGAACGGTTTCGTGCACCCCAGCATGCCAGCACCACTTACCATAACCACACAATACTTAACAAAAACCTAGAAAAAGCCAGTACCAGCTAGGTGCTGATCAGCCCCACTGTGTCTAGCCTTGTGACATTAGTGCAAGTTAGGCAAAGTTTTTTTTTTTTTTTAACAGTTTATAGATGTACAAGAAATGCAGTCACTGACGCGAGAACATGCAGGTGTAGGTGATAATTTTAAAATATTGTAAGGACATCTCATGTACTTCAACGCTCTCATTTGTACACGGCCACTTCCATACTCATCTTTCAGCTTTTAACTTGGGCAATACCTGCTGAATAAACAGGCCTGCTATTGTAGCCTGGTCAGGTCTTCTGACATGTCAGCACTATCCTTTGTTCCTTTCTGTATTGTATGGTAATTTTTTGCACAACCCAATCAAGATGTTCGAGTAACAACTTAAAAATCAGTCATCATTCAAGGTCGGCCTCACTTGTGGCAAGTGGATAAAGGAAATTGCTTGAACAGTCCACTTAAAACACTAGCTGCAGCAATGTCATCACCAATATTAGCAGTTTGTCAGTCAATTAGCCATCAAAGTAACATTCCAAGCAGTCAACAATAAATTGCTTGCACATTAAATAAGAATCACTCACTGGTTCAGCAATATGGTATGCTGTAGAGTAGATGCCTGAAGAAGCTGACCACATTAAAGAACTGAACATGCCTTTCACTCTGCTAATAGCTTGCTTTCATGGCAGCAACAGTGATCTGTGTGCATGCCGTCTGTATTCCACAACATTTACTTGCAAGCTTGTGCAGTGTGTCACAGAGCACATCCATCGCATGGCTTCTGACGACTCATCTTCAAAAACACAAGAGCTATACAAAATGTTTAGCAAAGTCGAATGTCACCTTGAACAATGGGTCGAGAATATCAAATTCAAGCCCAATTCCCTCTTTTTATATACATATACATCAGCAAAGCACTAAAAGCACAGCAAAAGAATGTACGTACATAAAATAAACTGAAGGGCTTAGAATGACGAGACATTTGTATTCTCTTTTACGTAAACATATAATGCACCGGAACTAGGCTATCAACGTCATCCCATTTTTTTTTTTCTTTAATGTTCCTGCTGCGCGACCTCGTCCCACTTAAATGAGAAACACGGCCGTGACAGTTCCTGCAGCTGCCAACGAATACTTCAAAAGCTTGAAGTTGCGGTTTTAGGGCGCCTGCAGACCAGCACGTAAGGTAGACACCGTCATACCGTGACCATAAAGTTTAATGTTCAGGCACATGTTACGGCTCCAAACAAGAAATTGGTGGCCCAGAAACGCTGTCGAACGAACGGACCATCGATAATAAGGCACGTCTATACTCCAATCCAGTTAAGCGATGTAGTCAAGGCTGCCCTCGCAGAAATTCGAGAACGAGAACTTTCCTTCAAACGCAAGTACATTTCCCGGAAAGTCTGAGGCCTTGCAGGCCGCAACCCCGCAACTCATGCTTTCCGCCGCCATTAGAGGAAATTCTTTTTTTTTTTTTTTCAAACTCGCGTATCTAATCAGATGCCACTAGGATGATGCGTAGTCTCATCAGCGCGTTTTCTCAGGAGATAAAGATGCCAGTTAGTGGTGGAGAACGCTGACCATGCTTTATAAGACCAAAGGAAGGAAGGTCGCGAACCGCTTGCACAGGACCTGATGATCAGAACTAGCCACAGGTAAATCAAAGAAAAGGCCTCAGGAAGATACAAAGAACGAACTGCAAGGCCAGGATAGACAAATGTAGTGCGCATAAGAACGGCTGACAAAGTGTCCCAACGCTTCTGGAGGGTGCAAATGGCCGCTCTAATCTCAATCTCAAGCACGACCTACTCTCAAGTAGCGAGTAGAAATGGCGCACAATCTACCACTGTGCGACAAACACCACCACAAGAAGCGAGCGAACGCCCAGCGGAAAAACAATGTCGCTGATAAACAAGTTGCTATGTAGGTACGGTAGGTACTACGCTCCATAGCCGAAGTCTGATACGTCAGCGAAGCTCGAAGAAGAAGATTGTATGCGTGTCCCTCACAAGTTACCAAACAAGAGCTTGTACACTTACAGTTTGTTGCTGAAAGAGTTGAAGAATGCATTCATGTTGAAAGACGCCTCCATTTTCCTCAGTCGCAGCGCGTCTCGCACGACTCAGAGCCAGAAAACCAAACAACACGTCAGCCCACTCAGACGTCAGCCTATTCGCAGCACAGGAGCAGAGCGACTGTGCTGCCCCTACCGTAGGTCTCGTAGGGCTGCGTTTACTTGCGTTTGTCGCGCGCCCGGTTGCTGGCGTCATCGCTCTCGCGCTCTGGCACTGTACGACGTCATGGATGTCATTGGATTGCGTGTGCCGTTGTACGATTGCACGAATGGAAGCTTCGTTATTTAACTAATTTCCTACTTGTGCAGCGTCATGGCTGTTCCAAGATAGCTACTCGGACTGTTGAATGCGCATTAGCGCTCTGTGTACCGGCCACTTCGTGTATTTTTGTTTTTTTTTTCTGATGCAACTATGTATGTATGTTTCCAAGGGCAAAACACGAACTGGGAGTTTACAGTTTAGTTCATGTTTTTTTTTTCTTTTTCTGCTTCCTCCTTCATTCTGTTCCGCCGTATGACTCCATTTTTGATCGGACTGAAAACGCGAAATAACATTTCATTTTAAATTTGCACCTACATCGAATCCCCCTGTTCATCAATTTAGATGCACCATGCACAAGAAAGACATTGGAAACAGAATAATTGATCGAGGGACCCGTTTCTCTGTTATATTTACAACCTTATGAAGCCAATTGACAGATGAACAGGTTTTTGTTGCATCTTTTGTTAGCTAACAGCATTTCCATTGATCAATAGCGACGAGAAATCGTTGAACAGGGAATGTTGCTGGAGCCCACTTTTTGACAAAAGAGGAATATTGTCTTCATCAGGCCTGACAATTCCTCCTGCCAAAACATTGGGTCCACTGACATCCACTGTTCCAACGATTTGTTGCCACTGCCACGCCTTCGCCTTCCATTGAACTTCCATATTTTTGGATTTCTGTTCGTGGTTGTGAGTGCTTGCTTATTTGGAGAAATGTATCTACAAAGCAGAGGAAAGGAAGTTTTACTGCTAACATGCTGTCTAGCATGAATGCGGCACCTGAACAACAGTTGGTGAAAGAGACAAAGTAATTATGGAGAGGGAAAGGTGCTATTTTCCGCAACACTTCCTTTAGGGAGTACATCTTAGCACCAGCAGTTGAGGTGGAAGCGGAGGAATTAATGAAAGTCCTAAGAGATGTGTCCAAAGAGCTATGCAACTAGCTTGACATTCGACCTGGAAGTACAGAGAGCACAACGTTAAATAACAAACCGCATAAGACAGTGTTGTCTGCTTTTGGCTAAAACCATAGTTTTGCCTGATTACACCAAACACTTTGCAGAAGAGCTGGGTTAAACCCTATTCTTCCCCGAGGCACGAAACCACATGCCAATCTATTTTTTCCTGCTGCATGGAATTTGCAATGCACAGGCACTAGCTATACTCTGCCTCAGGAAAATGAGGTTACATCTTGTTGGTTTAAGTGAACATCAGTAACATAGTTGATTTCACAAGCTGTGTGAAGCACTGTGGATGCTACATGACTCATTTGTAAATTTACATTAGTTAAATTAGGCTGAAAAAAAGATGAATTTCGAGATGGTCCAACTAAAACCCAATTTCTCCCTGATTATTCTTCAAAAATAGCACCAGATTTTTACCCCAAAAATATCGAAAACATCAAAAACTCAAAAACTAACAACCCTAAA
Source organism: Hyalomma asiaticum (assembly GCA_013339685.2). NCBI lineage: Eukaryota > Metazoa > Arthropoda > Arachnida > Ixodida > Ixodidae > Hyalomma > Hyalomma asiaticum. The sequence goes on from JABSTT010001989.1 coordinate 5,843, forward strand.
GATAGTACATAGCATTTTTCGGAGACAGGCCCAGCAACTTTGAGACATTTTCAAACCGGCACCTCAGTAGAAACGCGGGATACAGCTTATGCCACACCTCAATAGTAGCGAAGAAACCCAGGACAAACTATGGCATGCAAACTATCGAATATAAAACCATGCGTTTATGTAATACGTACCCTAACATTGTTGACGTCGCTAGAGATTGTAGAACTATTCGCCAATTTAAACACTTCATAGTGAACATGTTTCTCTCTTCTGGTCTAGATATGCTGTATAAAAGTTAACGCAACAGTGAATTCTTCAGTGTTAAAGGTGCTTGGTAGTTGCATTAGTGATGTAATAATTAAATTCCTTAAATGTTATTTTTATTTTGGTGATGTATAAACTCATTTGTATGTTATTTTACAAGCAACTTGTGTTCTGCAGTGTGCTTCAAAGATTCTTTTGTATGTAGTTATGAAATGTCTGCTTTACAAACTGCTTTTGTAACTTGCAAATTCCGCTATCTCTGCTGCCCCAGTGAGGTAAGGCCTAGTCAGGAGGTTTCAGCCCTCCTTTTGCCTTACCTCGTGGGCAAACCTTGTACCTGTTTTGCCCGAATCAATACTTCCTCACTCCTAAAAAAAAAAAGAAAAAAAAAAAAAGAAAGTAAACTCTTCTGCAAAACTGCGCACACTCCATAACCTATCCAGGCCGTAAGTGCTGGACACACATTGTCAGGCATTCTAAAGTACATTTGACTAGTCCCTTTGTATCCACCATGCTCTTGGCTGGTTAATGCAGGTGCCCATTGACAATGAATCCAAAGAGGCATGGTCCAACTGAGCATTTCAGACTGAGGCAACACACTAGCATGGATACACACTTTTTTTTTCCCTCTTATTCCGCTCCTTTCTGGCATAGTGTGCTACTTCACAAGTGTAAACTGAAAGACAGTCAGGCAAAGCCCCTCATTCTGTTTAGATTTAAAGGTTACTCCGAACAAGAACACTGCATGACCCTCAGCCTCTCCAAGTTCAAGAATATCAATTTGCACTAAACAAGCCGAAAGAATTGAAAGATAGTTGCAACACGTGCATCATTGAATGTTGATGCCCTTCCTTTCTTCACAGGAATAACTTTCAGCAGCCAAATGCCTCAAAGTGATATGCACACTTAAACTTGCATACAAAATAACCTTTATTCAAAAGAAGAGGCGTGCAAGACACAGACACAAGGCGAGAAGTGAACAACATGAACGCCGACTAACAACTGATACAGAGCACAGAGGCGAAAAAGAAAGAAGACACACAGCTTATCTGCGCATGCTCGGAATGGTAGTGCCACCTGTCAAACGGTTACACGTGCCGGTCTACGCGATAGACAACTGCTAAGGCTGCTTCTTTTGACTATGGATCCTTACCAACTCGCTCAACTTTGTCCTTTTGAGCTTCAAAATAACCTACAGTGTTCCCACACCTCAAGTACTTAAGTTTGAGTATACATTCACAGCTGTAGAAGTTAAATAACTGAAAAATTAAAGCTCACTTTTCAAAGAGCTGAATATACTGAAACAATTTAGATAGGGTATTGGCACCTCAAAAGTATATAAATGTCAATTATGAGGTATGAAGCATAATACATCACATAACATTTGCATTCTTGCCTCAACCACAAAGGTTTCTTTGAAAGTGCTTTTAATATTAAGTCAGGTAATGTTCAATTTTATCTAACTGTAGACCAATCTCCCTAACAGTGCATTCATGTAAAATGTTGGAACACATTACCTTCAAACATATGCAATTCCTTGAGACCAAACACTTTAAGCACCTTCCAACATGATTTCAGAAGTGGTCCTAGCACCATTATTCAAGTGACAGAATTCGTTCACATCGGCAGCTCTTCAGACATGGGTGACAAGGTTGATGGCATTTTCATTGATCTTTTGAAGGCCCTCAATACTGTCCCACATCTTAAGTATTGGAGAAGTTGTTCAATATATTAAATAATGAGTCTTTGGTTAGTTGGATATCTTGCCTCCTTTCTCAGCACCTCAGCAATATGTGTGTTTCAGCTCTACTAACTTGCCCTTTCTACCTATTTCATTAGTTTTCCAGAGTTATGCACTTGGTACCCCATTATTCCTGCTTTATATTAATGATCTCTCCTTGCACACCTCTGTGAGGAGGAATAAACTTTATTTTTAAGGCAGCAGATTTATGAGACCTAGGCCTCTATGCCTATGAGGGTGGCAATGTGGGCTTGTTGGTAGAGCATCTTGCGTTTGATGGTAGTGCACGCAGAACACGGACAAAAGGAAGACACACTTGACACACCACAGTGCTAGCTTTGCACGTGGCGTTTACGATGACGGTTACTACGCCGCAAGGATCGCGCAGTACGTGCTGCGCGATCCTTGCGGCGTAGTAACCCTCATTGTTAACGCCACGTGCAAAGCTAGCGCTGTAGTGTGTCAAGTGTGTCTTCCTTTTGTCCGTGTTCTGCGTGCACTACCATCAAACTCAAGAACCTCTATGCCTAGATGACAGCCTCGAGCCTGTGGGCCCTAGCGGCATCTTCGGCCTGCTGGATTGCCTTTAGTTGGTCTGCCGGTGAGGACACACCTTTTGCAGATGATTGTGCCTTAACCATACCATTAAATCTCCAATTGATCATGCCACCCTCAAGAATTCCTTCTCTCACTTCTGTAACTGATCCAAATCATGGCAAATTAATATGAACTTGTCCCAACACTGTTGTCCTTTACCTGACATTCATGCCCCATGTCTCTTGACTATGCTTTTAATAATGTTACTCTATGCAGTGTCCGAATAGTACCTCGGTATTCTTGACACACGATTGATCCAGGGCCAAGCACGTTTTCTCACATGCAACAAGGCCCTTAATAGATAAGGTTATTTACGTCGCACACTCAGTCTTTCTCATCAAGAAACGAAACTTCTTACTTACAAAACTCTCATTCATCCCATTCTCGAATATGCCTGCATTGTGTGGAACCCCTCTAGGAAATGTGATATCAAAACTAGAATCCATTCAGATGTTTTCCAGACCTTTATCTACAAGTGGCGACCACGCCCTTAACATTGCAACCTTTATCACCTGCACTGACATGTTCAAGTATAGCTGTTTTCCTTCAACAATCGAAGTCTTGAATTTTTTGCCCGGAAGTGCCCGTTCCTTACTTAATTTCTCGAGCCTGTTCATAAATGTTCATTTTGTTGTTTGTTCTCACTCCTGCTTTAGCCTCATGGAGTCTGCAGTATGAAGTATGAAAAAATAAATACGGCAAGGAACGAACACAAGTAAAAGCAATGTATACAGAAAAGGTACATCTCATTCCCCTCCACCTCAGTGTTGTTTTTGTTAAAATGAGAACACCTACGCTAAATTACTGCAGCATACTAGATTAGATACTCATAACACACTGCTTGTGCATCTGCCCTGGCATTTTAATGCAGAATTCAATCGTATTTGCAACTTTCAGACAAAGCAACGAAATGCTGTCTGTGCACTCATAATGGTTAAAAGGGGTCATGAAACGTTTTTCTGAACATCTTGTACAGTGTGTATTTGGAATCCTAGCCCACCACTCGATAATATACACAGTTTCGTTGGATTGTCTGGGTGGAATTTACAGCAATAAAAACACGGTTTCAATTTTCCCATCACACGTTCCCCTAAACTCTGCAGCCGACATCTTAGTCACCACCATGGTCTCCGAGAATGGCGTGCTCTTCGAGGCCATGGGGAGACAGTGCTACAGACTTGTTCCGAATGATGGCACCACAAAGTATCCAATTATCTTCTTTCTAGATTTCATATAGATGTGTATTATATTAGAGCAAACGAAAATTAACATGCTTACCCTTTTAGATATCTCAGTTTACGTCACTGACTAGTACCTATACCGGCCTGTAGTGTCTCATGGTTGTTTTGGGAGCACAAAAATGCTAGGATTTCAAACAGGCATTATTAAATGTATGCTGAACATTGCACAAAAATATTTCGGAATCAACATTTTGAATGCTTATTGAAGCCTTAAAAATTACAACCGGGCAGCTCCGTATTCCTTTTCAGAACCCCTTTAATGTCAGCCAGGAATAGCAATATGCTTCAATAAAACTACACAAAAGAAACGAGCCATAAGCATGCTTCAGAAGCTTTTTTATTCAGTGTACACATCAAGCCAATATTGTAGGAACATTAAATTAACAGGTGTGCTCAAAGCACAACACAATGTCTTCCCCCACCCACTTGCTTTAAGAGCAGTTTGTAATCAAATGACTGTCAACAGGACAGTTCTAGCTCATTGTGTTATGACCTATAAAATTACTGTAAAAAGAGAACATGTGGTGCAGACCATGTATGATTTAACAGGCATGATTTTAACAGATGAACAAATAACAGGTGTTTTAGCTGGTCAACATATGTTCTTCAAGTGCCCTTTACATGTGCCCACCAGAAGAAAATGCAAAACAAGTACGTCGACTGTTTTGGTCCAATGCAAACAAAATATGTACAGCAAAATAATAGCCATGGTCAATAAAATGCATCAGAAATAAGTTCATTCCATGTTTTCACCAGCTCAGTACCATGCTTTGATGTAGAAGGAAAATACAAACAAAAGGAAAAACACTGGCCCATTAAGGGTTTACTTCCACCACACCGTACCCATAACCCCAATAGCTTAAATTAAGTGAGATTCTTGAATACACACACACTCATTCTGAAACACATGCAAATCACAGAAATGCAGCAGAAGTGTCAGTCCGAAGTCTGGCTAATGTGCCACAATTCATTTCTACTTTGCACAAAAATCACAGTGTATGCACGCTTAAAGCTTAATTCTAAGTTTCTGTGGAACTTAAGACAATACACAAGCTACAGAAGCCACAACTAGGGGACAACAAGAAACCAAATTTCACAAATCCAAATAGGAATCATCAAGGAGCAAGAGGTAACAAGTTCGGCAGAAAATAAAACTGGCCTTGCAGCAGGCATGACACTTGTTTTACACTAATGCTCCGCCTACAACAATGGATGCACATGATATCTGGCAACAGGCCAGCAGGTTCAAGAAACACATAGGACTGAGCTCACACTTGTCCCCAGCACTTACACAGCTACGACATACAGTCACTTACAGACACATGGTCAAGATTCTGCTCAAGCCTTGTCAACAGTATCACAAATGCAGTGTGCACCTATGAGTGTCTCACAACATTAAAGACTCACAATTTTTAAATATAATGGGAGGAAAATGAATCATGAAAGTAGCAATAAAAAGGAAGAAACCAGGGACTATACATTGACATCAGTGGTGCTTTGTACCGCAGACCACCCACATAGTAAAGAACATTGGTACTAATGCTGGACCAAAAAAAGAAAAGTTTTTCGTGTGAACTGCAGCACTTATGCAGCAGCAAAAATGAGACCGCAATAAGTTACAAGCAACGAAAATACATGATGCGTGATGGGTGTGCTGAATCCACAGATGGTGGGTGTGACTAGATCTTTGGCTTCTTCTGAAGCTCCTCCACTTCCTGGATAATAGAGAAACCCATACTGTATTCCTATACCAAAAAAAAAAAAAAAAAAAGTTTTTCAATCAAGGTGCTCCAAGACATGCAAGTGCAAGTATCAATAAAAGAACACTCCCAAAATCAGACAATCACAAAAATTGTCAGGGAAATCATTCACCATGCATTATAGCGCACAAGCATTGGGCATGCCCACACAACCACATGCATGAGATGATCCCTATGCCAACTTCAGGTTGCAACAGTTTACAGGAGAAAAACCAGAAAACAAGGATAATGACCAGATGCACAGCCGGAATTTCATTTTGGGAGGACTCCAACCTGCCAGTAAGTATGTGCATGCTCGTTTTGTATGACCATGTATTTACATATATACAAACTGCAAAAGTTGCGGAAAAGGGAGAATGGGTGGCATTCCCCAACAACATAGTAATTTCTAAGGTGTATTAGAGTGCGCTCATATAAATGCCACACAAACAAACAGTTTAAGGTTACATCAGTAAATACTGATATGTTACTTATGGCTTCACAACGAATTGCAGAACGCAGGAGACAAGAAAGCTGTGAACACAGCAGACACCAGCATGGAGATACTGATATTGCTAGTGTAGATTTTATGTATTTATGTGCCCTTATAATTTGGCAGTCTCACTTCTACCTATTCTGCAAAAAGACACCAAAAAGCACTGCAACACATTTGTCTAATGACTGTGTTTGTAAATGTTTTTTATAGGGCCCTCCAACAGGCCCCATTGATTATTTTATTTATACTTCTAATTTAGGGTGCTTTCTATAGAAACATTTTTGAAATCAGTTTGTTATTGGAAGAGTTACAAGAATCTGAATTGCTCTTAAAAGGTGAGCAGAACTGTCAACAGAAACTTTCTTCCTGCATCTGCAGACAGCTTTCCTTCTGTGTATTCTCCAATGTTTGAGTGAAGGGAATGCATCACATTAAGATAATGAGCTCTGCATGCTTATTGTTTTGTTTTCCTTGTCATTCTATTCCCTTCAAGGCATATTTCCAGTGATGGTACTGCGTGGAACACATTGGACGATTAACTGAAGCTCCATGCCATGGTCAGTGTTATATCAGGCAGGCAGTGCGGCCTCAAGCCATGCGCTCATTAAAAAGGGTGGGCAATGCCTGTTTCAAGTTTCAATAGTCTTCGCAGCATGCAACCATTTCATACTTTACAGACGCAATCAACTGCCACTGCATGAGCTACATTTGTTTGTTTACAATGCCGAAGCCTGCAAACCTCAAACTGGACTTAAGGACTCGCCCCCCCCCCTCCCCCAGAAATCATTTATTCACAAGCCTAGACATTGTTTCGAAGGTGGTAGAGCCACAAGCTCGCCTGAGCCTAAGTCAGTAGTGCCTGCTGCATGTATTCTTGTCCCAAGTAAGGCACAGTTCCCATAAGATTTTACTGAACTGTGTACAAAAGCGGAACATGGGGCCTAAGCAACAACACATTAAATCATTACCATGTTCAAGGAGGGTGGCTGTTACCAAAGGTTTTACCAGAACGCAGAGGGGTGCAGATACAGTGTTACTGGTTACTTCTGTGGGTGGGGGGAATCCACCTGAGGGTTGTTAGAAGGGTGTTTTATAAATCCCTGCATGCAGCCAAATAAGGCACCTGATGAGGTACTTGTCGCAACCAATTCAATGCAGTGCTTTTAGTGTTGACATGTTGCAAAGGGCCTTCCAGCAGACTTTTTTCACGGTACCAAGGCAAACGCTCTCAACAGAAAAGCAGACATGTGCACAAGCGCACAGGGGTCCATTCTGTATGTCCACCTCCTCTGCAAAAGTATTCGTGCTTGGAACATAACCTAACTTTTTTCCAGGGTTAGTATCAATTGCGCTGTCTTTGCACTAAAGCCAGTATTTCTTACTGCAAGACGTTACAACCAGTACGCTACATTCATTTCTGTAGAAGGAAACACTACAGTCACTGCTTCATGTGCATATATAACATGTGTCCTGAAATGAAGTGGCATATGAACTTGGGAAATGTTCTAAAAGGCCATCCATGTTCTGACATCTGCTGGTCAGATTATGTGAATCTAATGTGTCACTTTTGAATGCCCTTCTCTTGTTAAAAATATGTAAATAGAGTCAAACTTTGTTATAAAAGACACTCAAAGGAACCACAAAACACGTCTCTTGTAACTAAAAATTGAAAAATACATCAAGGATTAACACTAGATCATTTTGTTATGCATCAACACCAAAGTTTCTTTAGACATTTACAGGAAATCACTCAGGGTGGCTTAAAGAAGTAAGTTCTTTTTTAGTGCCTGCATATCGCATTGTCTTCCTTCCAAACTTCTGGAGGTAAAGCACTTCTCTTTGTGAGCCTCCCTGTTGCCCATGCTACCTTTGAAGTGTTCTTAGATGTTCATCGGTTTCAACCGTAAACACTTTCTGCTCTGCAGTGCCCTTCTTGTCCTCCTTTTCTAGTTCACCTTCAAGGTGACATGCACAACTTTTTTGCGGGATGATTGCATGATCTCTGTAAGCTCCTCAGAGCATGAGAGGTCCGGGAGGTGAACATGTCCAGGTTGTCTCTCTTCTCTATTTACTCTAGGGACCTGAAGAAGTTGCCCTTAGTAACAGAGGTGTCTCTTGTAAACACGTCTCTTGTATGAATGTTGTTAACACGGCAAGCATAGGAAAACCAACCTAACCATTTTCAAATGTCTCTTGTAACAGTGCCTCTTGTAACAAGATTCTACTATATTGTATAATAGGACAAGGTGAACTTAAATGTTTATGATGTCTATGGAGTTGTCCAACAAAGCTGACAGAGGCACTGCATGCTAAGGACATCTGAAAGCTATTTGAAAAGACGACAGCATTGCTGCCAAATTTACACTGGTAAGGAATGTAAACTAAGGCCTATTTCATGTGCAGAAAGAGCAACTGATATAAAAAGTTGCATAATGAAGGGTTGACAAAAACATGCAAGAACATAAAAAGGCTTTGTTACAATTTTGGAATGAAGTTAAAACATAGCAGGACAAGCAAAGAGAGTATTCCACAACACGTGAGCTCATGTTGTGCAACACTCTGTCGTCCTTACTGCACGCTATAAAAAAGATGCAGTATGGACTAGCCCACCTATTCACCCTTTGTTAGAACGTTGCTTTACCACAAAATACTAGACTGCTTTATTAACCAGAACACAGAAAAATGTACTGAAGAACTGCTGCACAGATTTCATAGTAACATTTGATTTAGCTGTACAAAGGAAGCATTCACAAGCTGTCAATCTGCTGAACTGGCATTTGCCATAAGTGCGAATTTGGCATACCAGAGTGGCATTTTCTAAACAGGCTGCTGCCGTAGTTTTCCTATGTATACTAAGCTACACTATTTCAATGTGTACTGGCAGTAGTATACAGTGTTTTGGAATGAATTCTTCATATAAGTAGCAAAATTTGAGGACCCAATGATTATTCTATTTGCTGGAGACAAATGAGCAGGAGCGGACAGGACATTTATGCAAGGTGGTGAAATGACGGACTGGTGACCAATTTTTCCCAAAACTGAGCCAGCTGCCCCAAAAAATGCAGGAAACAGAGCAAGTGTGCAGTAATATTACCACAACTGCTGGAATTTTGTCCGCACAAGTGGCACTTTGTCAATGACAGTATGCCAGCATGCACAAAGCTTATAGTCGGAAAAAAAAAAAAAGAGTACCAGGCCCAAATGGCAGACGAGTGCTTCGACAAGCCATATGAATGTAGCAATACTGCACACACAACTGAACTGAATGTGGGGTCAGCCCTGAAAATGTTTCCACCAATTTATTCTAAAATGAAGAAAGAAAGGAAACAAACTGCAAAGCAGGCATTTAAAGTGTGTTAAGCATGCTTGTTGGTATGCAATTACCATTGTGTACTGGAAATAAGTGTTCAAACCAATCTTGGTAGTTAAGAGTACCAAAGTGCTCAACTTCCCTGTGCAATTTTAAATGATTGGAACCAAACACAAAATCAAATTGTCATTCTGACACAGTTAAATATTTATTTTGCTCATACATGTATGAATATGTAGCAATGACACAGCAACAAAAAAGCAGCAAGTGAAACAACAAAAGTAACAAATATAAGTGATGTGCAGATAAATAATTCATGAGAGGACAGCAAAATTACAGCATAATGTCAGTACACGATGAAAAAAAAAAAAAAAGCTTTTTACCACTCATAATGCAGATCACAAACAAGCTTTGCTCTAATCTTACAATGAGTAGGGTCAATTATAAAAAGCAGACAATTTTTTGTTTCAATTACATAAACTGAGGGAAAGAGTGACCCATCTGGAAGTTCATAATGTCACCATCAAAAGCTTAGTAATGCAGAAGTAATGCCAACATACTGAAGTGTTACAATTGTGGCATATCGCAGTTACACTCAGAGTGGCAAGCTGTTTCTCCCGAGTGGACTGCTCTTTTGGTTCTGGAGCCACACATGGAACTGTCCACTTTCTCTGAGAAAGTGCAAAATGTGTTTGCTGCACTGGCAGCTTTGGGGGTCGCATATTTTATTCCACACAAACTGTCCTTCAGGTGTTGGCATCCCTCATCCATCAGATCATAAGGATGGTGCTGAATCCTCACTGATGGTCACAAACTCTGGCAGCTTGGTAGCAGTGAATGCCTCCTATAGTGCAGCAAAAATGATGGCAGGGCCTTTTTTTCCAAAACATGTGGCAGAGAAGCATGCAATTACCCTATATACATGCCATGCTTATTATGTCATGCCAAACATTCAGTTCCATGAAGATGGTGGGATGCAAAATTGTGCATTACGAAATTCTTACCTTTATGAGGTAATCTCTCAGTCTGCTGTAGGCGCTCTTGAGGTTGTCGTTGACTAGCAGAAGGTCAAAGTTGCCCTGGTTTTCACCTGCAAATCAGGAAATATCCAGCCCACACAAGTTAGCATTACATTTACTATCACCATCAGATTTAGCTGTCCTAACATCACAAACACAAGGCAAACTTCGTTTCAGACAACTTATCGGAGACTAATGTGAACACCAATATAAAACCACATAAGGCAATAAATACTTTATGTCTGCAGACACCAGCAAGGGGGAGTGAAATTTTGTTTTCAAGAGAAAATATTGCCATCCATCCAAATGTAGCACAAAGCTGCTAAGAAAGTCCATACAAAGTTGTCAGGAAGAAAGAGTCTTCAGAAGACAAAAAATTTGTCCTGGACAAATACAGGTCCGAGACATCCATGTAATTTCTTTTGTAGCATCATGCGAAATACAGGTGGATGACAAGTATGCACGCTAATTAGTTGGTGACGTTTAGGAGGAGGATTGCACCCATTGCGGGACAGAGCAGCAAAGTTGTTAGCCTAGGCACAGGCCACGATCCTATTTGAGGTTGCAGAGGAGTTGCTTGATAAATGCAAACCTGTAACGCATTATGAACAGTGTAAATGACATGCTGACATCCTTCACAGTGAGGAAGTGCTGTTGATGGTGATTAGACATTTATCAAATAAAGTATCATTAAGTGATGATACACTAACAATTGAAGATACACTATGTCTTTTCTACCTGAAATAATTGAGTGGTCATTCCATTTCTACATATTGTAGCACACTACAAGGCAATTTCTATGTTTATTTGCTCTTAATGACCCGCAAAAGATGGATGCGTGTTCCATTCGAGGACTTGTTAGAATGTTTGGCTTAATTTGAGCAATTTTGTTGGTTCATCAGTCATTTTAAATGTAGAATGCATGTCTTTTGGCTGCGCGGTATGGTTCCTATGACATTTCAGAAACTTATAGACCTCCGGATGGCAAGTACGAGGGTCCTTTCCATTTCCCAGTCGGGAAACTTGTGGAATACTATCGCAAGTCCTCTAAACGGCATGCGGGCAGCCCGGCTGTAGCAGGAACCATAGCTCATATCTATTTTTGACAAACACAGTGATGTTACTGGGGATGTCAGATTTGGAGCAAATTTTGGAGCAGCAGAAACTTTATATTGGAACATTCTGTAGCAGGCAAGTCCGTATATTGGAGCACTATGGAGCAGGTAAATTTATTTGCCTTTGGGCAGCACCATGGAGTATGTAATTTTACACTCTGGTGTACCACAGAGAATGTTTCAACTTATATCCAAACGCTTGAATATTTAACACACATCTTATGAATAGCTACATAAACATTTCCACCCACTGTAGGCCTCATGGAGAAAAGCTCCCACATTAAGACTCAAAAATATTTCATGCAGTAATGGAGAAATAAAGCCATTCATCAAATAACCTCCTCAGCCATTTTTTCAACATGAGCAAACACAATATATACTGGACAAATAAACATACACTTTACGAAACAACACAGAAAATATCTCTCGTACTGCTTCCAGACCACCCTGCACATGAAGAGCTGTCTTGGAGACAGAACAGCCGCATTTCTTTTCCCTTTCTCTCTCTTTTTTCAGTAGTGGTCAAGCCACGTAAGGGGCGGACATATAACTTTGGGTAGCCACCTCACGGTATGCCTTGGACGCAGTCAAGCTACTTTTCCAGTATCAGCATTGTCATTATGCTATTTTCCCAGTGTAAGTACTACTAGGGGTATTTTAGAGGGCCTCTTAGGGGTCAATTCCTTCAATCGATGATGCCACAAGGCATCAATTAAGGGTGGACAGGTGGATGGAACACATTAGTAAAATGCTCTTCAGGATGAAGTACAACAAAGAAAGAATTACTGCACAAATATACTGGCATGTCGTCCATATTTTGCATGCTTTTCTGTAAATGCAGCACGTGCACACACGTACGCACACACACATTTACAGATAAACATCCTCCACAGAAGTTTAGCTGGCTGAGTAAAGAAAGTGTAAGATCCCATGTAAGGGGTGCTTTAATTATACAGTAGAATATTGAAGATACAATTACACTTGATGTGAATTTCATGACGATACGAATTTTAGGAACGCCCCGGATGGCCCACATAATATAAAATAGGCATGGTTCGTGCTTATATGGATAGTTTCTGAATCCTACGAAAGTGGAAACCATTGCTGCAAGCAAGCTGGCTGCCACAGCTGCTTAGAGGCACAGTGCCCTCCACAGTTGCCAGACCTCCTCTCCACCCTTGCCCCTCTACAACCTCCAGTCTCACCACATCGGTGACCCAGTAGTTTGAGCATCCACCTCCTTTGTGGGAGATACCGGGCTTGATTCCCACTGCTACCGGACAACCACCAGTTTTTCTAATGGGGAGGGAGATACCCTGACCTAACACTCGGTGCAGTGGGCAATCTTCAGTATCGTGAAGGTGGCCTCTCCTTTCCACTCTCTTCTTTCACTACCCTTCCTCTGTGAGTGTTTCTGATGAAGAGCCCTCAGTCGAGAGACAGTTACTGTGCACTCTGAACCGAATTTCCTTTCCAAAGAATCTCCATCTGCCGCTCAGCTGTCATGAGGAAGTTACAAAAATGAGCCCAATGAGCCAAACGCTCATCCTCAAGGCGAATGAGTCACTCCTCACGAGCTCAGGGTCACGTGACTATCATATAGCCAGTAATGCATCCCACGGATGCAGTGTTCCAAAGCTGCTTCCATGAGCATGTCACTGCAATGTGCATTCAGAAAGCTTTCAAGAGTTTTCGGTTTCCAAAGTAAAACTGCACTAGCATTGATGCATAATAAATGGCTTGAGGACAAAAGAGAATGGTTTGCTTCCCTGTCACTTCATTATCAATGTGGCAAGGGATGGACCACTCTGAACACCGGCTCGTCTGATCCTTATGGCGACCACCTGCTATTTATCGGAGTACGAAGCAGAGATTTGAACTCTGCTTTTTTGTGTGTCAGTGCTCGACCGTTACTTTCCTTAAATGAGCGCTGCACTGTAGGCGATGCATACAGTGTGATTAACAAAGCAGAGGATCCACGAAAAATCTTTGCAAAAACGCTTAGTAGGCAAGCATTCCAAAGCAGTGGTGGTATGCAATTACCATAGGTACAGTGACTAATCTACCCACTACCATACGTGCCTCAAAGCATGCTGGCACGCGTGCATGAACTCCATTAGAGTGGCCTCTGATTTTATTTTTTTTATTTTGCAGGCAGCCCTTGTGGGGCAGGAGGGTGGGAAAGGAAACGTGAAACGGTTTTTCAGCACTCAAAAGACAAAGGCGCTCAGTGGCGGTAAAGATAAGAAATAGCTTTGCGAACTGTGTTTCTGCACTATATTCAGTTATTAATTTAGCAGCCGCAGTGGGGCGGGGAAAAAAAATTATAGAGTAAAACCTCGTTATAACGAAGTTGAAGGGGGAGTGGTAATTACTTCATTATAACCATTAGTTCGTTATAGCCAATATCAATATCATCTATAGGAATTTCAAGGGGACTTGCGACTGCTTCGTTATATCCGATAGTTCGTTATATCCAGGTTCGTTATAACGAGGTTCTACTGTATACTTATAGTGCTTTGTCAATGAAATCGTGCTGATTTGGCATAGATTAAGCATTGTAGCTGCTGAAAGAAATGTCTTCACAAGATTTTTTTCTTTGGGTTCTTTGGGCTCTCATGCCCCCTTCTCCCAAAACTGCTCATAATCAGTTCATAAATACAATGGCAGAGCAACTAATGATGGCTCAGTTCATATTCAAGACCAAAGTGAAAAATAAAACGTGGGAACTAAACATAAGCTTAGCAATAATGGCATATGTCTGCTCGACTTCTGTGAATAAATTTTGCACACCTATACAGTAAATACCACTTGAATCAGGTCAGTTAAACTTTTCAGTTGTACAAACTTTTTAAATCCCCTGCCAAAGTGCCACTAGACTCAATGCTAAAGCAGTCTAATGAACTATATAGTGTAGAGTGCATTTCAGTTCTACGAACGTATTTTGTGACACCATTCAATGTTTCCCATGTCATAATGATCACAAGTACAACCACGCTTTCTATAGCATAGCTTTACCATGGCCTTCGCGAGAAATTCTGCCAGCGGCACACCACAAGCACCCATCGCGGAGGTCATTATTTTGCGCTAATAACGGCGCTTCACAACACGTGAATAAGAGTCAAACCCCTATGGCTTTAAACTGGATTGGCTGGCTACGTACATATTTTTGTAACCAAAAGGAGCCACAGCCAGTGACAGCTGCAGCCATATGCTCAGTATGGGTGCTAAATGAAAGTGCCCGTCTGTAGACAAAAAATTAGGATGTTTTGCATTGGCTGGACTACGGGCAGCGACAAATCAATGTTGCAAAGGCGTTAGGACCACTGCAGTTCTAAGTGCACAAGTAGAGCAAAAGATTGCTGCTTTCCTCAAAACATGCTAAATAAGCACAAGTTCACATCCAAGGTTCAAAACTGTTAGAAGCATATTTTATTTTCAAGAAGGGCAAAGAATGCATTAGCGAAACATCTGTTAATCTTAGAAAAGGAGAGATAAAATATCTAGACGGATGTGTGTAATGATATGTGATGTCGGATGACGGTGGCGATGTGCTTGACTGATGGAGCATACGTGTGGTACGTGTATGTATATATTTGTCGGCGTAGCCAAAAATAAAGGTAGATGAAAGTGAGCGCTTGTCCTGTCTCCTCGTGTCAATGTGAATGTTGTTCTTGCGCCTATATTACCGTGACAATGAACTTGCACCATCTAGCCCAGTATCAAGTTTTGTTAAAAAAAGGTTCAAAAGGCTCAAATTTCATTTCAGCAACTGATGTTTTCTTTGGCTCTTAATAACGAGTTGCAACACAGCTATTTCAGTTCAGTGATTGATTTGTGGGGTTTAACGTCCCAAAACCAGCTCTGATTATGAGAGACGCCGTAGTGGAGGGCTCCGGAAATTTCGACCACCTGGGGTTCTTTAACGTGCACTGACATCGCACAGCACACGGGCCTCAACATTTCGCCTCCATCGAAATGCAGCCGCCGCGGCCGGGATTCGATCCCGCGACCCTCGGATCAGCAGCCGAGTACCATAACCACTAGACCACCGTGGCGGGGCATTTCAGTTCAGTGAACTTTCACTTCAACGAACTTTTTCTGGGGTCCCTTGAAGCTCGTTCAAGTGAGGTTTCACCGTAATACATATCAGAGTTAAGAGCAGACCACCGCATCCTGCCTTGTAGGGGAACAAGAACATTGCCTGCTGCTAGAATTCACCACATAGATCAACCTCATCTGGCTAATCTGAGTACACCTCAGCACACATGATGTAACCGAAAACCTTTATAACATGCCTTGGCCATACAGCCGCCCGGTTCTGCAAATAAGTTCATTAATCTATTTTCCAGATGGCTACATGAGTATTCAAGCAATACTTCAGTGCTCGCTGCTTCGATGTAACTGGCTTGTATCTGAACTAGACGTTCCTTGTCAATGGGGACTGTAACATGTGTGCAACCCCAAACACTAGGAAAAGCAAGGACCAAGCCAAAACCCTTTCAGCAATACTATCTGATGCTGCATAAAACACCAAGACTAAAAATGGCAGGCACATTTGCCTGAACAGGTTTTAGATTTCAAGAAACTGACATTTTTCTGAAGTGCGCACACTTTAAATCACTGCTACTGACATGTGTTTTGTGATCATGCAAGTGTCAGCACAGTTATTGAGAATTAAAATTGGACCAATGCTCCGTCCACCGCAGCTTGCAGGGCTGGCCACAGGGTGCCCACACCAATGTTGCCTGCAGGTTAGGGAGTCAACTGCGTTTTGTTTGTACACCCTATAGTATCAAATGACCAGATTCTGTTCCTGGTTCACAGTAAAAATAACAGCTGCAGCCTGGGTAATTCAGGTTAAATAAACATTAGCGTCGGAAGCGACCCTGACAAGCTGCTTACAGCTGTATGAGCACCAGTGCCCAAGATGGTGGCAGCAGAATAAACTTAAAATGCTTGGTGGATTGCTACGGATAAAAGAATTAAAGCTGTCGAGAACTAGCTTGACCTGTCGGAACTATTTTTGGGACTGACTGCATCAAAGCAACAGGCAATCCGTGGCTGGCAAGAACAACATAGAACTACAATAAACAACATACATTACGCGATATACACTATCAGATTTCTTGCTTTGGTCAAATTTTTGTTGGCTGCCAACACACAGGGAAAATGCACCATATTATGCGTATTTTCTTGCCCCTCTACCCCTTGTTTCCCAGCTATTCAGAACCAACAAGGTTCCTGGTGTACAAGGCACAAAACTGCATTCACTGAAAAAAAAAAAAAAAAAAAAACAAGCGGGGGTGGGGGGGGGGGGGGCAAAAATGAAGGAAGAAAAGAAAGCAAGTATTAGGTGTGCTGTGTGTTGTGGCCCATCAAATAGGCCTCAGTCAAGTCAGCTCTCACTCCGACAACCTTGGACCTAACATCCACATAGAACAGTTATATTGCAAGCACATGTACTTGCCAGGAATTTTTATAGAAACAACGTACGATGTCCGAACTATGCAGCAGCAGCGAAACACACCGTGTAAGACATGGAATTTTTCTCCCCACATTCACCATAGAGGCGTGGAGCTAATACCGTGGCAGTGACTGAAGACATTAAAAGCATGCTTTGACTGGCAACAAACAAGTATGTCTCCATGAGTACCTTTGCTGACAGCAACCAATAAGGATGCTGCCAAAACAGCCATTTGTGATCTATATAAAGCTTGTTGCAGAGTACTTATTTCTGTAATCATAGTTAAAATCTGTATATATAAATCATTTCGTTAATCAACACAATTGCATTAATGACGCCATCAACGTGAAAAGCAAACATGTAAGCGAAACAAGCACTACTGCTGAGACGGCCGGGGCCACTGTCCACCAGCAGAATGACTTCTCTCCACGGCTACTGGTGTCCCGAGATGGTTTGGTGTTGGGCTCTGCCTCGCAAACTTTTGCACGTTAAGCGTTTGTATTCAGTTAGTAACTAACAATTTTGTGTCCCAAATAAATCGCAGGTGCTCATATAACGTGCTAGTCCACATGAATTTTATGTTCATTCTTGGCCCATTCATTTGCTCTTCCCTGGCTTACTGTACTTATGTACTCTTAAGTTAGTTTACATGCAAGCACCCTCCTCACCGGAGAAATTCGTGGCTACGCCACTGATCTCACCATCTAACTCTGCCACAGCATCACAGAAATCATAGTGCACGTTCAGAAGCAGTCGCTCTTGTACCTTCGACCATGACGTCACGGCAGTCTCCATCACGGATGCAAGCAAGGTGCCACACACCATGTGGGAGTGGCTCGTAGCTTTCTTACGAATAATGCGTTTTTGGGTACAAATTGACATCAATACATTTCAAGAAGTTCCAAATTTCATGTTGACTTTCGTGCTCAGGGTGTTTGAAAGTACAGTGGCGGTCAAAATTTTGCGGACCACGGGAGCGCGTGGCGGACAGCACAGCGGCGCCTACTGACGGCTGCCTGCGAAGCTCGAGAGCGCGCACTGCGCACGCGCGCCCTTTTTTACCTGCCAGCCAGCTCGTTCGCTCCCTTGAACAGCTCGCGGACCGGAACGCCAGAATAAGCGCAAGGTGTCACTTCTGCTATCGCCGCGGAAACACCGACCGGTGACATCGCGACGAGAAGAAGCGATGAATTAGACAACATATGACACGAGCGGATTGCTACTGCGGATGTGCTGCAAGCACGCAGGCACCTATCGAGTGCCCGATTTGCAGGGTTCATTTAGAATGAATACCGTATTTACTAAAATGTAACGCGAGTGTTTTTTTTTTTTTTTTTCGGATTTTCGTACCTAAGGTCGACCCTCGCGTTACAATCAAATAACGAAATTCAATATTTTTTCTTCCTGGATACAATGAAAGGTCGCCCGTCGTGTTACAATCGTGGTCGCGTTACAATCGAGTAAATACGGTACTACACTAGGAAAATAACAAACCAGTCAAACATTTTCAGTTCACTTGTGCTTTCCTGAAATTAGCCGCAGTACTCTTTTAAAAAAGGCGAGCGAAAACCACACAGATGCTTGAACAAGGGAGACATTCACAATTTAATGCCACTTCGTCTTTAGCTACTCCAAGTGGAGAATGTGATGGTCATCTTTGGAAATGTAAGCGAGTCTTGAAATTGGTGACGCATCTTTAATCTCCAAGGATTTCTTTCAGTTCCCGAGAAAACATAAACCACGTCTGTTTCCGTTCACTTTTCTGCGTCTTTTCTACAGCAGCTCGATATCTGGATGTGTACGAGCCCATAACATGTATAAGGAGTATTAATATGTGCATTGTGGTTTACCGCAATAGAGCGCAAAAGGCATCGCTGTTGAGTAACCCTATCACAAAGGTCGACTTCCGAAAAGCTGACGCCGTATGCATGTTTCCGTCGCCGCGGAGCCTCTGGGACTAAGGCGTATTCAATGCGGGGCGCAGCGAGCATTGCCAGTATAAATTACGTGTTTTCGTCGCGATATCACCGCTCGGCGTTTGCGCGGCAACAGTAGAAGTGACACCTTGCGCTTATTCTGGCGTTCCGGTCCGCGAGCTGTTCAAGGGAGCGAACGAGCTGGCTGCCAGGTAAAAAAGGGCGCGCGTGCGCAGTGCGCGCTCTCGAGCTTCGCAGGCAGCCGTCAGTAGGTGCCGCTGTGCTCTCCGCCACGCGCTCCCGTGGTCCGCAAAATTTTGACCGCCACTGTACATAAGGGTGTTTATAGTGTGTAATTTTTTTTTTTTTTTGGGGGGGGGGAGGGGGTGGGTTGGGGGGAACCTGTTCAGTTGCCCTTTAACAATGCAGTACAAAAGAATAGTGCTCAAATTCTTTCCAAATGTAAAACTAAAATTTGATAATCAACACTGAACTACATACCATAGGCGATTTCCTCACTAGCCCTTGCCAGGCGTCTATGCAAGCTCTCCTCAGTTTCAGTTCCCCGGCCCCTGAGCCGCTCTTCCTGAAAAACAGGGGTTGGAAAAGAGAGGGGAGGAGAAAAAGAGAAAAACCACAATATAAATACATAGCCAGCAGTTTTTCCAAGAGTAGTCACAACCTGGAACTACCAAAGAGCAGCAGAACCAAAAAAAATGATCCAGTTTAATTTTGGCTATGGAAACTACTTGAAAGGCATGCTTTTAGAAGTAGCAACCGTGAAATTCACCCAACAAGTGTGCTTACCTATATGAAAAGTTAATTTATGCAAGCAGTTGTTTGAAGTGTTATCACTTTATGCAGGAGTGTCAATTACCAAAAAAAATACACGAAATAGCAAAATTCATGGTCCATTTACTACGAACAAAGCAAATGGAAATGCTAGGTGACAAAACATTTAGAGCACAAGCAAATTCGGCAACTTACAAGAAATATTTATTTTTTTCATGCAATTACGGTTATGCAAGTGCATTCAGTACCACAAAGCTTATCACAGCACTAGGCACAAGCCTTTTAGGATGAATAACTTTGGACTCAAATGTACTGGAAGCAACTATGAAAAGCAAATTAAATCAAATCTAGACAGACAGGCACTGCAAAACAAATTTAATGCAGTTAATCACACCTGCAGAGATGTCATCCCATGCATATTATATGGTGACATTACATTGGAAATATAAATAGTCAGTGCCAAAAATGTGTTTCCAATTTTTGACAGGCACGGTACACAAGGAAAGCAACAAAGCTTTTACTCTAAGGGATCGTTTCTATGATATATGAAAATCAGGTGCAGTAGTTGCTAAACAGGTTTAGGTACATGAGCAGGGTGGCTGAGGTCAGGGTATTCTCAACACCTCAACATACAATCATCATTCCCTCCAAGGCAGCCAATCCAGCTTGCATGTGTGACACAATAAAGCAAAGAGAAAGAAAAAAAGAGACCCTGTGTACATGCATTCCACACAATTCTCTTCTAATAGGACTGACCTGGCGTCCCAAAGCATTGCCTGAAAGGCACAAGCTACAAACTAGCAAAAATAACAAGACACTACAAAATGTAAAAGAATACCAGCGATGAAACTTACTTCAAAAGAGTTATAGGAGACTTACAAGGGCCTTCATGCTTGGAGGCTTGATGAAGATGTAGCGGGGATTCAGATCTGTGTTTTTGATGTTCTTCACACCCTCAATTTCAATGTCGAGGATGCAGATTCGCCCTTGCTCTTGGACATCACGCACGGACTTCTTACTGCGCAAAATCAAAGGTTGTCCTACTTAAGACATGTTCGCCAATGCTAACATAATAAATTTTAAAAAAAGAAAAAGGTGGAGCAACGGATTTACCTTGTGCCGTACAGGTTTCCTGAAAACTCCGTGTACTCGATGAATTCACCCGCTTCGATGGCCTGTTCCATTTCGTCCCGTGATATGAAATGGTAGTCTGGAAAAGATGGAAGTGCAGTCACGAACATGTAGAGAAGGGATTTTTTTTTTTTTTTTCAATACCGCGCGACACCATCCGTGCGTCGTTCTTACCTTTGCCATTTACTTCACCAGGCCTGGGCTTTCGGGTAGTATCTGGTGTACACAAAGAAAATTCATAATACCGACTTATTGCGCACTGCGAACCCCGCATCGCCAAAGGAATGCGAGGTAATTAACACATCGAACTGGGCTGGGACAAACGAAAACTGCAATACTCACGCGACACGCTCAAGGCGAAATAATCGCCGAAGTCTTTCAACAGCTTTTTGAGCAGTGTCGATTTCCCACTACCGGATGGCCCACATATGACGAGCGGGCGCAGGGCCGACATGTGTATCAAGGTGGACAGGCCGCCTGCAGAAAAAGAAATAAAAAAGGCAACGCGGACTATAACGACGGCAAGACTCCGACGGCGACATTACGGGGGGATGAGGGAGGCTATCAGCGCTACACGCAGTCGCAATATCGTGCATTTTACCACAACAGTAGCCTAAACAGAGCTACGTGTATGCATACCTGACTGACACATAAGCCGAGGCGAGACGCATTTAATCGATTCATTCATTCCACGGTCGCGGAGGGAAATATCACATCACCTGTGTGGTTGATGATGCTGTACATTTCAATGGAATGTGCTGAAGGCGAGGAAAAATACTAAGGACGATGAAGCCCTAAGCACTAAACATGCATAGGGACGTGGAGGATGGTGAATGCTTGCCGGTGTAACAATGTCCCAGGATGCCAGTTTGCAAGCGACAATCAGTGCCAACTGCGTGCGCAGCAGCCAGATGGCAGCACAAGCTGCAGAGTTCGAAGTTGGGGGCGTCGGCCGCAGCAAGGCAATGTGCGCTAGCTGCGGCGTTCGCAAACACAAATTCGTGCTTTAACTAGACTGCGCCGTAGCAACACGCAGTGTGTTAAGTGAAGTGAACGATGGTTCTCACTCACGCATCGATGGGTACCTCTTAATGTTTCGAACTTGCTCCTAAAACGCTTCGACCAAAGGTTGCCCACATCCAAACGCACGCACGACACGCCACGGCGCACACATCTAGAGGTTCACACTTTTCCCGGGGGTTAAAAGTGCCGCGCGCTACTTATATCCACGTGTCATTCACATGCGGAAGCCGTGTATAATGTCGAAAGGTACAGCACAACGGGTGCTCTACTTAAAGCCACCGCCAGAAGCCAAGAACGAACGAGTTCCGTTCCCTCGTTCGTCAAGCGCCAACGCGAATACACGTGTTAGCCAAACATATGCGGATGTATGACGCATACGATATTCCTCATAGGAACCGTCGGAGTGACAACTAGCTCCCTTCAGCGACCTAATGCCAGAGACAACGGGTAACATAGTTTTCCGCATAGTGCAGCTACATAGTGCAGCTAGCTTAACCCGGTCCACCGCTTCCATCGCCGGAAGACTTGTATACTCCGAACTCGGGAAGTCGTGCGAAGCATCCGCGCGTGCGGACATGCCACGACACTGAATATAAAGAAGCCAACCTTTCATCCTCATGTTGACTTCTTGAAAACGCAGTCCGGGGCCTTGACGAAGTGTAGCACGGCGAACGGGCACCGCGGATAAAGCAAGGGACGAACGGAACGCACGGCCGACAGTTGAAGCAGCTCTGACGGGCTGACGAAGAGAGTCGACATAAATGGCGGCCTATGTTGCGCAAGCAAGATAGCTCGTGGGGTCGTCAGCGAATCCCGTTGCACCAGCGAGTCGTGAGGCGCCGCCTATCGTCGCTCTCCCAACGCATCCACGCCGTCCGTACGCGACAACCGAGAAGGCCCACGATGTCGACGAAGCCGCGTGCCAGACTAGACATGCCGGCCCGGCAAAGTCGCGCCCGTCTGAACGTTCCAGACCCTCTCCACCAACGTTGAGGCAGCGGCCACCGCGTGCCACCGTACCGCGTTCCGCGTCACTCTCGCTCGAACGAAGACACTGTTCTTCACTCCGCACGCTCGTATCTCGAATGCGAGACGACAGTTCTGTCCTCCAACTTGAGTTTTCGTCCCGGTCTCGGAACACTGACAATGGCAGCCAGATAGCCAAGCCCGCGCCCTCTGCCCATTCCGCCCTGCGCCCATCGCTTCCAAAATTGACCCCTGCGTCAGCTCCCCTCAGCTACTTCAGTAAAACCGGGTTATTTCTCACATTATAGACACATCTGCGCTTTGTTATGCTTACTATTCAAGGCAGGGTTTCAATGGAGACGACAGCCAAAAAAATCCCAGGTGGTCAAAAACTGATGCGGAGTCCGCCACTGCTGCGTACCCGCAGAACGTTATTCCAGGTCGCCATCAGCTGTGCCCCCACCCCCTTCCTTAAATATTTAAAATGGGTTATTTATTCACATTATGGGACATATGTGCACATTAGTTCGCTTGCCATTGTGCATAGTGTATTCCAAGTGATCACTCGCGGATAACTTGGGAATCATTCTTAAAATACGAAGCATGCGTCCCACCGACCGGTAAATAACCCACTGATCGCATATCACATGATTAAGAGGAAACATGGCAGGCCCCGTGATGAGAAGGCTAGATAACCCATGGTCGATGGAACGGATGCCAAGAGAGAAGAGCAGCCGTGGACGACAGAACGCATGGTGAGGAAATTTTAAAAGTTGCAAGCAATGATTGAATCTGCTCGCGCAGGACAGGGAAGGATGGAGAGCATCAGGAGAGGCCTTCGTTCTGCAGTGGACATAAGGTGGGCTGAAGATGACGGTGATTTAACGGTCTATCGAGCTATAACATCAACACCTCATATTATGTATTTGCAGTTGGTGGTATATCAGACCAGACAATTTAACTAGTATCTGCATTTGTGCCGCGTTACATGAGATGAAAGTCTTGGAAGTACCAAGTGTGAAAACAAAGCTCGCTAAACGGCCTGAAAGTTGATAAATAGCATGAAAGCTGCTCTGTTGTGCATAGTTATACTTCCTTTCTTTTTCTTTTTTTTTGCATTAGTTAGTGCGATCAACCTAAACACACACTAAACACTATATAGTACATAGCTTCGCCTTGTCTGTCTCTGCTAGTGTTTCAAGGCTTCACGGGTTGCCTGCGTGAGCAGTCATAAGTACATAATTTTTGGAGCTGTATTTATTGACCTAACGAAAGCGTCTAACTCGATCCTTCATACCATTTTAATTGACAAATTAAATGCATTGGGTATAGCAAGTACTCCCCTAGATTGTATTCAAAGTTGCTTAACTAACAGAGAACAAGCTGTTAGCGTCTCTAATCACCTTTCTCTCTTTAAATTAATTAAAAAGGGAGTACCTCAGGGATCAATACTACGCCCACTACTGTTTACTATATGCATCAACGACCTAATTTTCCACCTTCCCCACTGTCTTCCCTACCTTTCTGCGGACTACACTACGAATCTAGCGGCTTGTACCTCAATTACTAGCCTTACTTCACAGGTAAGTACTAATCAGGATAACATAATTTGTCGGTGTCATCATAATTCATTAGAAATTAACCCCAGCGAACAGTACTCATGCTATTTCATCCCACTCAAAAGAAGATCACGGAGATTCCCACTATCACTATGATGATTATCCCAT
This sequence comes from Hyalomma asiaticum, assembly GCA_013339685.2. NCBI lineage: Eukaryota > Metazoa > Arthropoda > Arachnida > Ixodida > Ixodidae > Hyalomma > Hyalomma asiaticum. The sequence goes on from JABSTT010001989.1 coordinate 30,375, forward strand.
CAAACCTTCTAATCAAAAAAGTCGCCTTTTGGGGCTTATCCTTGATTCATACTTGAAGTTCACTTCCCATATCTCACATCTAAAGCAAAAGAGAGAAAAACCTGCTAGAAGAATTGATAAGAACTTGGATAAGAATTTGGATATGGATAAGAAGTATTTTTGGATAAATGTGGCCTTGAGCTTTATCACGCGGTTCTCACAAACAATCCAAAAAAAAAAAAGGATAGATAAAATTCATCCCGAATTCTAATAAAAGTGCGGCCATATTTCACTTTGAATACTTAGCTTTCTCCGTATCATGTCTTCATTCAGAGTTGCTTCATCTACTGGATTGCATCCTGGGGTAACACATATTTCTCACATCTTGCTTCCTCACAAAACGTTCAGCATCAGGTCATCCGCATTATTACTTTTCAGTTATCGCGATGTAGTGCATTCGCTCTTTTGAGAGAGCATAGCATCTTTACCATTAACAAACTATTTAATTTTAACATGGCAAGCATTGTTTACAACTCTCTTCATTCAAACATTCCCTTAGTTATCTTCAGCGAAGGACAACTCTCTAACCATAATAAAACTCGATTTGCGTCCAGCCAACAACTTCCTATTGCCTAAAATTAGAAGTACTCAAATTCACGTCAGAGTTCAAAGCGATGTCTCTACAGAACAGCATTCCAAACAACATAAAACTATGTCCTAACACAGGCAGTGTCAAAAAACATTTTTTTTTTTTTACATTTGTCTGACTCTTGATTTCTGCATACGAATTCTGATTATTCTGTTTGGTTGACATGCTGCGTTGTTATGCTGTGTTATGTATTCTTTTAAGTGCAGCATAGAGGAAGCATGCGCATTTACTTGATTTACTTCAGCTCTTTATTATTTGGTGTTAACTACTCCTTATTATTTCTCAGCAAGTTGCTATAACCTGTTTGATGATCTTCCTGATTAGAACAGGGAGTCTCCCAGCGGCCCAGAGCTTTGGGGCCTCCTCCTGTATATTTAGTCTCCTCATATTGTAACTTGGACGAATGAAAATAAATTAGTATCCTTATTTAAAAAAAAAAAAAAAGAGGACTGCCCACAAATGTTGTCCGTTTGGTAGCTGAGCGAAATGTTAACTCGTTATCAGATTTAGTTTCTTTCGACATCTCTGTGCTTACTTTCAGCTGTATGACTGAAGACATCATAACACGGACTCGCAACCTAAATAGCAATGGCATAGTCACATACAGCCTCCCGACGTTTAATATGAAGCGCTGCGACCGAATGTTCCTGTATATTCGAAAAACAAACTAGGGTGGCGTATACCGCTGTGACAGAACGTAGTGTCCCCGTATTAAGGTAACATACGTATGCGTGTAAGGTTAAACGGGCAACTGGTTTTGGGACGTTAAACCCCATAAATCAATCAAGGTTAAACGGGCAGTGCGGCACAAACGAAGGACCAAAAGTGGACGACACGAGCGCTGACTAAGAACTGAAATTTTAAGCCATACACGATCGCATTTACATTTCGGTCACATGGTGCATGTCAGATAAACAAGAGTGCTGTGGATTGGTGCCGCTGAAAAGTTCTTTTCATATCGATGCAGTGAGTTAGACGTCGGGCTGACACACATGACACGACGCAGAATCTATGTGCGTGTGACACATGCCTTGATTATATCTCTCGCACTGCGGACGCTAAATGCGAACCCCTCCTTCAAAAAGCCGCAAGTGTTACTCAAAAATAGCGATCAGACAAGCCGAGAGATAGGCGAGGCATATCGCATGCACAATGATTTTGACTCGTGTGTCAGCCAGACGTCACTGCGTCGAAAAGAAACAGAATTTTTCAGTGGCACGATTCTCCGGCACTCTTGTTCATGGCGTATGTCCCTTCCAAAGGGAGCTTTTACGACAGCTCTAACAAAAAACTTTAGGGATCCATTTGCCAGAGCCAAGACAAACACTTTTGAGTCAGCGCCGCGTTGCCATTTGTGCGGTGCAAACTGTCATGGAGAGGGGCGCAAACTGTCATGCACTGTCCTTCTTGCACATTTCTCCGTTTATATAAACTGGCTCCGGTCGTCTATTACATCTGTTCAGCTGTTGCGATAAAACTCGTTGCAGCGTGTTTTCACGATAGGGAAAATTAGCACACACCCGTTTGTAGTACAAAAGGAACGAGAAAAATTCATAAGGATTTCTCAGAAATAAAAGCTTCTTATAGTTGACGAGAAATTAGTACTGGTCCGCGGTGGGAACCTGACCAAAGCCTGTCCGGGGCGGAGGGCGAATGTTTCGTCAACTAAGAAGCTTTCATCTCTGAGAAATCCACATGGATTTCCTTGTAAATAACTTTGTGATTCAAGCGGCTGGAGTGAACGGATGCCACGAGGCACGGGTTGCCTTATATAGTCATCACCGAAGGGTAAGGCATCGGTCATGGTCGCGACGGAACACAACGCACTCACACAGTGACAGTTGCAGCAAACTTGGAGTATGTGCAAAAGGACGTGGAAATGAAATCGCTTGCCAATTCACGTATATGATCTCAACATTTATTTATTACGAGCAGTTGCCGCTGCAGTTTTTTACGTGTGATGGAAAATAATCGATAAGCTGATAATATGCGTTATTTGCGGAGCTACTGCGGCCACCTCAGTGTGTGCTGGTGGTGTGCGAATATGCCGAATCGAATACGCATCGAATATTTCTCGGATATTGAATTGTTTTTGCAACTATTATAGAACAATGTTCCCATCTATAGTAGTCATAATATTAGTATTGAGAATAAAAATTTCGTGAAGATAATAACAAAGTGACAGGATGTTTATTATGCACAGCAGCAGGCCCCGAAGTCAATGACCGCAATGGGGCCTCATTTAGAATTTATAACAAAGTAAATATGACATGCGTTGCGATAACTTTCGAAGCAATCAGCAAAAGCAGTGTATTACACTGCTTCATATATATATATACATATATATATATATATATATATATATATATATATATATATATATATACTGTACGTGCAAAAATAGCTTGGGTTGCCGCTAGTTTATAACAGAATTGACGATGCGGCTCTTAGAGAACGACGGTTTATTACATCAACGTTTCGGTCGGAGCCCGACCTTTTTCAAGACCTTTTTCAAGTCTTGAAAAAGGTCGGGCTCCGACCGAAACGTTGGTGTAATAAACCGTCGTTCTCTAAGAGGCGCATCGTCAATTCTGTTTATATATATATATATATATATATATATATATATATATATATATATATATATATATATATATATATATATATATATATATATATATATATATATATATATATATATATTCATTAAATAGAAATAAATAGAAAGAGGGTGTGCCACAAGGGTGGAACATAATATACATACGATACAACGCACACGCTTGTCCACGGCGCAAAGCCTGCACCAGTTCGAAACGACCCTTGTGGACGGGAAATTAAGATATATATACGGCTGACTGGTCCATGCTCCTTGAATAAAACTGCCGAGCAGCACTCGCACGAACAGTCCGGAAGGCAATCGTAAAGATATATGCGACAGCCCAATGGGATTGCGCGCCGTTCTTTTATACGGAAAGGGTCTAATATCGTTAACTGTTATGTACGTAAGATGACGCACAGTTTTGCAGTGTTTCCTCTATTTTCTTTAATCTCACGAAATTTTATTCGTTGCTTTCCTCGTACATATTTCATGTGCCATACACCGTCGTTCGAGCTTTCACTGTTATACTTTTATGCAACAATCCTTATAGAGTGCGGCGATGAAGCAGTATAATATGTGAGAATTCCTTCAAATTTTCATTGCGTTTTCCATTCTTGTCATTGGTTCGCGTGAAGATCGCGCCTCCGTTATCGCCAGTATCAGCCACTCGCATCCTGAATCAGCGCCCCCTCCTCCCAAACCCGTCCCACCGAGGTCAGTTTGGTCAAAACGCATTCTAAAGTAAAGGTATGTTTGCCCCCCTCCCCCGGCTCGGCCCCCAACTTCTGTGCGCGTCCCGGTACCTTTTAAACAGCGCTTGTGATTACTACACATAACGCTCAGTAAACTCGATAAACGCTAACTGAATTTCAGTTCTTTCAGCATCATCACAATGCTTTGCGGGCCTTTGATCTCACGCGTACACAATAATGAGCCAAGAAAAACATTGTGTTAAATCATTGAACGGACATTGAAAGGAAAATCAGCAAATCCGCATCCGTAAATTGCGTGTCTATATAGTATAGTGCAGAAGATAGACATTTTAGGTGTGAAAAAAAAAAAGCAGCTTGGTAGGCCTTGAAATACGTAAAACCAAAAGAAAAAAGGGAGGGGGGGGGGGGGGGGAGCACTTGTAGATCGTAGACTTTGATGCCGTCTTCTAGGACGTAATTAATTATTAAAAAAAAATAGACTGTGTCGTTTTGTAAGGGAGCCAACGACTGAACATTTCGTTTTTACTGCGTCACGGTGGTCTAAATGGTAAGATAAAGAAAAAAAAGGCCTGGTGTATAGCCTGATTTTCTTGGCACGTAAACTCAGTTGACCATCGTTATTCCAGCAATATTTTTGCTTTCTCACAACTTGTTAAAAGGAGTAAAAATTTTGCGACATGCGCTTGTTCCCGTTGTTAACCCAATATAGGTGACCTCTGTTTTGATGAACAACTAAGTTGCCATTCCTTTATTCCTTCGTCCATCTTAATGTACCAAGCAGTATTTGTCTGCAAGCCGCAAGAAAATGAAGAGGTGGACCCGAAATTTGCCTGAAGCTTCCAAGCCGCTTAGAGATATGTGTACACTTTTCCACACTTATTTAATTCACCACCTCAACTCCATAAAGATTTCCACAGAATTTGTTGCGATAGGGTTTGGCGACTCAACGCGCTGCTACGCTTGCGAACTTCCACTAGTCTAACACATTCAGTGAAGCTAATCATTCTGCTGGAATTCAAGAACATTAGTAATAAAAAGGAGTCCTCTTTCTTTCTGCGCGCCTTCTGTAAATGGTCATTGACACAGTGCCGAGACACCGTGCAAATGCATCTGCGTACATTGCCAGCGTGGTGAGTGTTATGTAAATACATTCCTATGCTATAGTAGGCGATTAGAATAGCTCATTGAACAAACCAGCGTACCACAAAGTAAACAAAGCGGAGCTTTAGGTTACTTTCGCGTGCGGCTGTTCCCTTCGTGTTTTGTCTCCAAATCCATCAGCACAACAATGTGCGCGTGATGGCACCGACATAAACCAAGTGTGCTTGGTGCTTGGCAGAAATCCACCGGTGGTAGCTATAGATTGCACGTGTAGTAACTGGCAGCCCTGGCCGCCCTGGCAGAGATCCGACCCCACGACCTCGAGCATCGCAAGCCAACGTGAAGCTACCAAGGCGGGTTAGATTTCGTGGGTCAAACAGGAGCATCGGACAAGTATCGAATGCGTTTGTTCTATAATCTCAGAATGACTGCGTGGACTATAGTCTGTTTCAGTAGTTCCGTGCAGCACTGTGGAAGGTACATGCCCCTTCGGCCAATCAGGAGGGCAAACACATGTTAAACGTATCCTTCCGCGCCATGGCATCTCCCAATGGTGGAAGCTGTAGTGGCAGAAGCAACCTTGGAAAGAGGAGTAGGACGAAGTGGGCTCGACGGTGCGTGTATACGAACAACGCCGACATTTCGTCTCGCCGCGGAAGAATTCTGCGCTCGATGGCCTCGTGGCCTTGGCTATGCTGCACGGAACTAATGAAACAGACTATAGATGTGCGCAGCAATCGAAAGTCGCAAACTTGCAAACGAACCGCCATTTGTAAAGCCGACGCCTGTAGTCAATATTCTTAGCTTCGAAAGAAGAGAGGTTTGGGCCACGCAGTCGCACGCAGAAGGGGCCGACCGAGACCACGGTTCTTACGGGCTTTGTCAGCGACGGGCAGCGGTGGGAGGTGAGCGAGTGCCAGATCGGCGTGAGGTTCCCGGCTCGGTGACTTCGTCCTGTGCATCAGAGAACGCCGCAGTGGTCGCAAGACGCTATCACGTACGCGCCTGATGCTCACTTACGCCGCAGCTGCTCCGTGCTTCTGCACACGGAACGTGTGCTCGTCCCGCATCCTGATCCTGGCGCTGCGAGTTTCTGTGTCAGCACGCTCGCCAGCCTGCAAGGGTACGCTGCGAGTCATCGCCGAGGCGCGCACGCAACGCCCGATAGCTCTAGGGCGCGAGATCCTATACCTTTTAACGGAACGGTGTAAATTGTGCCTTACTTACAGGGGCATATTGCAGCATTTGCGTGTTGGCTATCCTCCTAGAAGGATTTGTTCTTTAAATCATAACGCTCTTCATTCTGACGCGACTGTTAAGCATCCGCTGTATTCACGACGGTGAACTTGAGCATAGGCTGAAACAGCTGTTTGGACGAGGAACCAAAAATTGTTACGCCTATGCGCGAGTTGAGGTTGTGACATGCTATTGTTTCATCACGAACCTCACCGAAATGAGGACCAATCGGGATGTACATGACAAGGGTAAGTCACCTTCAGCCTGTTTTTCATTTTCTTGGCGAAAAAAATCCGGTATTACTTTCTCTTCAACTGTAATGATGCCCGTCTGTATATAATCACAGTACGACTTCATAAGCATAGACAGCCTATATGAATTTCGCTGGAAAGCGGCAAGATTTCTGCGTTTGTTTGTTTCAGCTTTTCTTACAAAGGATATTTCATGTATGTTGCTGTATTCACGCTAACCTTAGCATTACCATGCTTTACGGTGACTTCCGGATAGTCAGCATGCTTTTCAATGAAAACAACCAAAGGACAGCCATGACCGACTAGCGCTTTCCAATTACTAAAGAAAAGAAAGACTAGCCCAACTATAGAATTCTAATAAGTAATAACAACTGGTTTCCGACCATTTTTGGTCACCGTTTTCGGCGAGTTCTTGCACCCTATACCAGACCGTGACCAATATTAATGGCCTGGATAAAACTAGCTCACTTTTGTAATGAGAGGAATAAGTTACTTAGGGACATATTTTGAAAAGCCGTACCTCTTATTGGGGCTCGTTAAAATAAAAAAAAGAAACACCTAATCCGTCAGAGCGATGGCGTGTTAGAACGCATAGATTCTACACGTTATCTTAAATCAATTCCCTGGAATAAAACTTGGAATGCGTATTATCTACTCAGCCGTTCCGAGCAGCTGAACACACAGCACAACGGTATACCAATGACTCCAGGCTTACTCTGACTACTACGCGATAGAAATGCATCTGTTATTTATGGGAATGTTTGAAGCAATGTTTTAACACTTGTGTATACGCCAGTCCTCTTTGCAAACAACGCTCCGTCGACCCGCCACGCCGATCGACCGTCAGTGGAACAAGTGTGACGCGCTGTTATTGCGCTCAGGGATTTATACCCCCCAGTTGGAGACTCACAACCCCTCTAAGAATTTTCCAGATAACCAAAGACCTGGTATCCCCCCCCCCCCCCCGCCAAAAAAAAAAAAAAAAAGTCTATATTATGGATAAACTCCTGTGTGAGCTATTTCGCCTCATCCGTCGAGTGTATTTATTTCGTGCTATCTCTCTGTCGATTTTTATGTGCCAACAAGGCCGCGGATTGCTCTCGTGAGCCAGCCGCGCCCAGCTATATACGTAAAGCAGCGCGATGCGTGAAAGTTGACCAGACGGCTCACTCACGTGTGCGCGATGCGACGCGCGTGTGGGGTCCTGGTCAGCGGGTGAGACTGGACTCCTCCGAAGGTTGGTGACAATGCGCAACGCCTGCGTGATCCTGAAGAACATCGTGCCTGTTTCCCAACAATGGCTTACACCCACTGCGGGGCGACTATGCAGCAGCAGGATCTTTCATTAGTGTCGTTTAATGAGATCATAGCCTAAATAAAACTTGAAATGTTCGGACGTGTGTGACATAAAAAAAAGTAGAAATGAAAAGAATAATGGATTTTGACGTAATTGAAATCAATAAGCAAATTGAAATTACGCTGTCTTATTTCTCTCCTCTTCCTTTAGTGCATTCTCTCATCAAGTAGAAGACACTGATGACGAAATCTGCGCTTTGATGATGCAATTTACGCAAAGGTCAAAGCGAGCTATATAGAGACAAAATCAGTGACCTCGGAGCTCTCCGAGTGGTTGGAAAACGAGCGTTTACAGCAGCTCGGTGCTGCACCGCTGGGCAATACAGAAAGCTATAATGCGTTTATCGATGTTGGTCGAGTGTTCGCTTCGCTTGCTACAGTTACGCGACTTATGTCATCGATGATTAAGCAATGCTCAATTCGCTTCCCGCTTTGATTTTTCTCGCAGTGCTGCATAACAATCAAAATTCATTTGCAGGTGAGGTGGAAAGCTGTGACAACCGTAACGTGGCAAACTTTTCCTCCCGTGTGACTTGTGCGAGCCGGTGTGGAAATCATGCGACGTCGAAAAAAAAAAAAGAAAACTTTTATGCTTCTGGAGATGCTTTACATCATCTGTCTGCTAAATAAGTGCGTGACGTTAGCTCGAACAAATTCGTCAGGGAAGTACTGTGTAGCGTTCGGGTGCAGCGATAACTATATATACACACTTGTCGTAAACTCACGGCAGCGCGAAAACATGCGGCGTGCATCACCAGTCGTGTTGCGTGCATTGATCCGAACTATTTCGGCTGCGTAGATTTGCGCTAGACGAAAAGCAGTGGTGTCTGTCACTCGACATCACGAGAAGAAAAATATACTTGATTGATTTGTAGGGTTTAACGTCCCAAAACCTGTTCTGATTATGAGAGACGCCGTAGTGGAGGGCTCCGGAAATTTCGACCACCTGTGGTTCTTTAACGTGCACTGACATCGCACAGCACACGGGCCTCAACATTTCGCCTCCATCGAAATGCAGCCGCCGCGGCCGGGATTCGATCCCGCGACCTTCGGATCAGCAGCCGAGTGCCATAACCACTAGACCACCGTGGCGGGGCAGAAAAATATACTTAAAGTTGCATAAACACACAGCGGGCAGTGTAGATTCTTTCGAGTGCTCCTCGAACTAGTCCCCTGCCTTCCACAAATAACGTGGATACCCAAATATCCGAGTGCTCCAGCGTGGGCACCCATCCAAAAACAGGATGAAAACATCGTGACGTCCACGTAACCGACGTGCAGTAATGCAAAAGACCGTGAACGCGAACGCGTGAGCTGTTGGGCGAAAAACTGCACGACATCTCGAAATCACGTTGCAGTTTGCCAATATACAGCTGGTGGCCACGTGGTATAAGATTGCTGACTTTATCCATCGACTAGAAGTTGTAAAACAAGGAATTTTGCTGGAGTCACCATTTCTCCAAGCAGGTTTTACGTCAGGCATCTGCTTTTCTGAACACTCTCTATCCTGAGCTCACTCTTGCGGCTTTTACTGAAGAAGGGGAAGCGAATAACAAGCCACTGCGTAGCGCACAATAACTGAAGTACAAGTGTTAAAAATATGTATAGGGATCTGAAAACGAGGGAGGAACAAGTGGAAGCTGCTGCGACACAGACAGACAGACAGACAGACAGACAGACAGACAGACAGACAGACAGATAACTTTAATTACAGACAAAGAACTTTAATTTGCGACAGACAGAACATTCTTTTCTTCTGCCTTACAATCATGTTTAGTCTAATCTTGCGAAGTGTGTATAAACATGCCCCCCCCCCCCCCCTGTCCCCCCCTCTTTTTTTTTTTCACTTTCTAGTTACACTCTTCAGCGAACCCAAATTTCTAGAACTGATTGACTCGGCTAGTTCGTATAATCCACATAGAACGCAGACAGCGCATGGAACGACACGGCGACGAAAAACAATTACATAGGAGCAGTTGCCCCGCGTCTCGTTTTTCATTACCCTGTTGCTTTGCAGTACTTCCGTTCAGCTAAGATATATATATATATATATATATATATATATATCTTAGAAAACAGCCCATACCAGATGAACAAGGATTACATGTTTTGCTGCCCGCATATGTGCGGTTACTTTTGCCGTTTATGGCCTTTATTTGCGTCGGATAAAAAGACCCAACAGCAGTACTCCCACCTGTTACTCCGATCGCTCACCCCCCCCCCCCCCAAAAAAAAAAAAGAAAAGAAAAAACCTATCCCTTCGTATTTGCCTATTCCTGTTCTGTTTTTTGTGAGCGAAGCCTTCATTGCCTCGCAAGTGGTGCCGTTGGAGTTGGCGTCTGTGCGCGAAAACAATAAACATATCGTGATAGCGGTGCGAGCGCACTTCTTTCTTTTCTTGCGCTTCGAATATTGAGTGTAAGCAGGCCTACCAACACTCAGAATCGTGTCATCCAGCCAAGTTATGATCAGACATCACGAAACCCTTTTAACTAAATTCTGATGATTCATACGGGCATACTTGTGTGCCAGAGGGAAGACAACGAGCGTAAGGAAGGACAACCGAAGTGGTCGTCTGTCCATACACATTTACGAAAGCAGAGCTCAATACACTGCTGCAGAATATCAAGCAGCACGGATGATGGCCTTCCCTTACATGCACGCATAGTGAAAGGCAGGCGGATCAAGTTACTCACGTAGCGTTGACCAACATGTTAAACTTCAGCCTCTGCGTCTGTCAAAATCATCCTGCGGGTTTGGACGTAAAACCGCAGATATTATTAGAACCTTATACTCAAAAGGAATACTATAGCTGGGCAGTCGAGTTATATGTAGCCTATACCAGTGACCCGCCCAGTGTAAAACACTGCCAGATGCCAATCTAATATCGAGGCTATGTACCTATACCGAGGCTATAACGAGCATGTGGGGAAGCTATAACGGGACGACACGGCAGCAAAGTGCCGTAAAGGGAAGGTTGCCAAGAGCAGAGTCAAGTGCTTCACGGTGTTCTCAAACTTCACCATGTTTCTCCTGAAGGCTGGAGGACATGACGGTTTCCAGAGAACGTCATGGATAATGTAACGACAGCGTAACTACTTGAACAGCGTTAAGAGGGGCATATCGAAGCATACGTCCACAAGTGCCGTGTGCAAAGTGCTTTCTGCGCAAGTGCTGTCTGTGGAAAACAAACCTGAGACCACGTTGTAGATTGTACTTATTGTAAAAGGAGGGTTCTTTCTTATTCATTGCGATTTCGCAGTTCTCAAAAGAAAGGGAAGGACATGCATATTATGTTTGCACCGGATGATCCACTGGAATTGCTCGGAGTGGATATATTTCAACGGGTGATGGTCGTCAACGCGCGTGAAGTAAAGTCGCCTTCTTATATGGCCGTTCACCCTTCCTGATGGCCCAACAAGGAAGCGAGGGACCACTGTCACTCAGTTTGACAGCTCGACGGGTGCTGCCTAAGCCTGCAGCTGCCGGCGTGGCGGACAACGCGCGACGCGATCGAGCTCGGAGCCGTGTACACGACTATATGGGGCGTACGTGACGTTTGGCCCATTGCTAGACGCTAACGCTGTCAGGGAAACGCGTGACCCCAGTCTAAATTCGACGCACTTCGTTACGGGTGAACAGGCCTTCTGCCGGTTATCGCAGGAACACTTCATCAGTTCCCGCCATTCAAGGCTCGAAATGAGAATTGACTTCCCTGGCCATAATCGCCGGCGACCCTTATCTCTATTGCATTTCCCTTTGATGGGACGACAGGAAGTTTATAGGTTCTCTATAGATTAAATATGCTGACATGTAGCGTTCGTAACACAGTCTTGGGTTCATTAAAAATATGGGAGAGGAACAGGGGGGAACATGGAGAACCTGAGGGCCGATCTAGTGTCTCGAGAGGTATATGCATGTCCTTCTCAGCTTGAAGATTCATGTCGAAATGGTTCCACGCTGAAGCAATTCCTTGTTCGAAGATTAACGATTAAGTGTCCACATGTTGAAAACAGGCCATTCTTACATGTTCTACTTTTGCATTATGAGCCCTTACCAACTAGCTCAGCTTTCTGTCGTGCTGTGATTGATTGATTGATTGATTGATTGATTGATTGAATGAATGAATGAATGAATGAATGAATGAATGAATGAATCCGCCTGGAGTGGTTGACGATCCACCCAAGGCGAGAAGGCAAGTGGCATCTTTTTTGTTTGTTTGTTGCTAACAAGGCAGGTTTTTTTTTTTTTTTTTTTTGTATGTGAAGAAGGCGGTGACAACGATAGGTTTCTGCCATGCTGTCGGAACGACAGGGCAGTAGACAACACTTCGCCTATATCTAGGGGTTACAGTTTGAGTTTGACTTTGAGTTTGTTTATTTACCACATACAGTTTTGCAGTAAGCTGGTAGCAATGTAGCCTTGTTGGTACTATATCGTATAATTCTTGGGGTTGTGTGCGAACAAAGCCCAGGACAAAAGGTGAGGGTACGTTCCTACTTTTGTCGATGGTCTTTCTTCACAATGCTCCGCCACGGTGTTCTAGTGGCTATCGTACTCGTCTGCTAATCCGAAGGTCGCGGGATCGAACCCCGACCGCGGCGGCTGCATTTCGATGGAGGCGAAATGTTTAGGCCCGTGTACTGCACGTGCAATGTCAGTGCACGTTAAAAGAACCCCAGTTGGTCAAAATTTCCAGAGCCCTCCACTGCGGCGTCTCTAATAATCATATCGTAGTTTTGGGACGTAAAACCCATGAAATCAATTTCTTCAAAATCAACCTCAAAAATACTACAATGTAGGTGTTCGGTCGTCCTTTCTTCTCGAGGACAGCTTTAGCTTGTCTGGTTGCTGCAAAATGGGGGAGAATCGCGTAAAGCAGCGACAAAAGCAGCACATCAACACCGCCCTCGGTGTGCCCCACCGGTTACGCCCCTGCTAAGGAGATTCTTCGAAGTAGCACTCATGCGTTCCGGTTTCCTTAACATCACTTGAAACGCTCACGTACATTTTTGTTCTCGGAAGCACCCCCCCCCAAGCATGTTTTAAATCATTGCGTCATACATTTACAAGAATATTTTTCAGAATTAAGCTGGCAGGGCTGAGCGGCGCTGACATGTATACTCTTCCCAGCAAGGCCAACTACGCAAAGCAGTTTTTAGGCGCGTCCGGAATGGGCAAATACGAGGAGAGTTTGTGTGTTAAAAGAGAGGGTGTACATGTTGTATTTCTTTGAACTTTTACTTCTGCCTGATCATGAGCACTGAAAGAATTACGCGTGAGAAGATGGCGTTTTACGTCGCAAAGCCAGGACACGATTATGAGAGACGCCGTAGTGGAGGGCTCCGGGAATTTCGACCACTTGGGGTTCTTTAACGTGCACTGACATCGCACAGTATACAACACGGGCATCAACATTTCGCCTCGATCGAAATGCAGCCGCCGCGACCGTGATTCGAACCCGTGACCTTCGGGTCAGCAGCCGAGTGCCACAGTCACTGGACCACCGTGGCGGGGCGCTCCACGACACTGCATTATATAGGAAGCCCCGCGCTGCGCAGCTTCTAAAACGGGCGCACGCGGCCCGGATGAAGCGCAGCGGCGAGCTGTTCGGAGCGTTTCCGTCACGTGTGCTGCTCGTGCAGCGACGTGCTCCTATTTTCCTGCACGACTCGCATAGCCCCGCTCAGCCATACGGTCCGGCTCGATCGAAGCTGCATTCAAGGCTGACCCTGCCTTGTACGTACGCTCAGCGGACGTGCACATCGGGACACGACGTTAATGAAGGGCGCAAAAGGGAGTCATCTGGCCGGAATGGACGTGCGGAGAATTACGGATATATACACTATACCTACGCTCAAATCGCTATCTTACGAGTGTTTTGGGCAGCGACAAAGTGAGACATCTTTCGGGCAACTGGAATGGCATCGCAGTTTGGCGGTAACGTTGCCGGCTTCGTCCGTTTCAGCACTTATAAATCCTTCATCGCGTATCGAATTTGGGAGATGAGCTCGCACTTGGATAAGTTCTATTGAACGTGTACGCTCTTGTTGCCGCAAATGTGAATTATTTTAGCCATTCGTTTCCGATTTTGTCCGTAGTAAATGTAACGTATACTCTAAAGCACCACCAATGTGCAAGTCATTTTTTGCCGTTTCTGGAGCAAGTCCCGGAGACTTGGAAGCTCGGCTCCTCGCAATTCTTCGTCCTCCACGGTGGCACTGATTCAACCACTGTGTCGTTTCATCGCTTAGTGCGAAGCTCACGAGTTCGATTTCTGGATGCACCAAGGGTGCACATACCTCATACAGTGTGTAGAAGTGTTGCTTATGCCGGTAAATAAAACGGGGATAAGTTCCTGATTACAAGAAATCTGAAAGGATATGAACGTATTTCCCCAAGTGTTCGAACAGGACCCGTTAAAAAGAAAGTATTCACCGCCTATCAGCGAGCATGGGAAGGTCATGTATGACATCATCCAAGAACACAAATATCGTGGAGGGCCACGGAGGGCCAATCCTCGTTTTATGCGTACACGAGGAACACAAAATTGTCGAAGTTACATAAAACATAACTTGAGCAGAACAATCTTGTACAGCAAAAAAAAAAAAAAAAAAGAAAAGAAAAAATACCATTATCTACAGGTTGATAATACGTATATGGCGTACGAATACGACACAGGCAAGTGTGTTCCGCGTATAAAATAAATTCGCTTCGCAGTGCCTTTTGTGTGTGCTCAAGCAGTGCGACATGACAGTGCTGATAATAACGTATTTGTGCCGCACGTATTTGTCCGAATTTTATGCATTCATTAAGTCGTGGGATCAGCTATGTGCCAACTATCCCGGCAGCAGACGTTACCAAGCTGTTTGACCACTTGCCATGGATTTCTTTCTGCGCGCAGTAAAGATAAGGCAGGGCGGTGCATAAACGAGGAGAAGCTCGTTTCAGCCAGCTAACGAGCAGAACGATTGAAGGCCACGTTAGGTCCGACACAGTTAAAATTCATTGCTCGCTGCTACACAGTTCGAGATAAAGCGGTTACCATCGCCCGCACACCGACGGCGCTACTTGGTGATGATTATATATACGTGCACCTATTGCACAAGAGCGCGAAATGTGCTTGCGGCTAGAGCAGATGCATGCCAGTTTCGCGAGAACGTGAGTAAAATAGCAACTTGGTCACGTAAGTTACTGCGATATTGCATCACACGAGGGAAATGCGCCTCGTTTCACGTAAATCGGCGCCGATCCAATCTGCATGCTATTTTGCGCGAGTGGTCAGTGCGCTGTAGTGAAGGGATTGAGGCACAAAACAGACGCGGGCTTGTACAGCAAAAAAAAAAAAAAAGCATTATCTACAGGTTGATAATACGTATGTGGCGTACGAATGCGACACAGGCAAGTGTGTTCCACGTAAAATAAATTCGCTTCGCAGTGCCTTTTGTGCGTGCTTCATTTCACACCTTTGCTTCATTTAGGGCCCCTTTGAATCACTTTAACAAATGATTCGCTTGATTCACATTTGATTAACATCAAGTCACTTGTATTCCGCTTAATGCGCGTTTGATTCAGTTTAACTTTCGCTTGGTTCATTTACTTAGGGTTTTATTTTGCGCATGAGCCACTGCTCCGCGCCCTGCAATTACCCCGGGGGTCGTCTCACCGCTGTGAAACTGTTGCTCTACATGCGTCTTTTCGTCAGCGAACACGACCCGCCAGGAGAGATTGAAGTTTGAAGTTTATTGGAGTTGATTTCAGTACAGTTCAAGTCAATTCGCAGCGCTGATTCGCAGTAAGACTTTCAGTTCCGAGTGTGCGCTATATTGTCGTCGTTTCCATCTTTTCTTGTGCCCGTGTCTGCCAGTGCGCCTTTTCCTTCAAGGTGAACGCCACCGCGCTGATGGTGAGCAAACAGGGGCGGCAATATGCGAGAGGAACAGGCCCGTGCGCTGTCGCGGCCGTTTGCTCGACAGGAACCACGCTGCGTCCGGCAAAATACCGCTGTGCAAGCGATGACGATTTTAGTCTACAGACATAAGTAATATCTACGCTTCTTTTTTTTTAACGTAAGAAGCTTCCAGGTTATCACAGTAAGAAATATTGCATGAATAGTGTCAGTGACGCGCCAGTTTATCTGATCGTAGAGTTTAGAGCATGTGCGTTTTCCTGCCGCCTTCTTGAGATCTGTAGACAAAATATAATCCAAGAAGGTATACAGCAACTCTCTCTCTCTCCCTCTTTCCAGGCCACTAATTAGTTTGTTTTGCTTACTTCGTTGCATTAGGTTCTTACGTTATTAATTTATTTGTTTCTATTTTATTTTTTACATTCTACCGGCATACTTTAGATGATTTATAACAGTGGGCGCAGGAATATAACATAAGACAAGCTCAGCACACAAAAGCAGTATGAAATCACAGAGCGCAAAAAAAAAAAAAAAAGAAGAAGAAGAGCGCACGCAAGTCAGTGCGTATGCGCGAAGAAAAAGAAAACGAAGAAAAACAGAGCGGAGATCCCAGGCTAACCAACTAAGTAAAAAAAAAATAGAACAGCGAACGGAGCTCACAATGTGTCCGGTGTTAGTTATCAGTGGTAAAGACGTGATAGCTAACATACGTGTACTGCAGCAAACTTTTTGCCGTTGCAATCCTGATAGGTCGAATACACACAGGCGCTTTTTTTTTTTTTATACGCGAGGAATAACGAATTGCTTGTGTTTAAGTGAGCAGCTGCCAGAAAGCTCCCGCCAATTCTGCGTGGAAAATTTTCGAAGTATAACAGCTGCGAACACTTGGAATTTTCATTTTGCGCACGGACGAACATGCATCCGTTCTGTCGACATTCAAAACGGTTGTAAATATATTTGACGTTCATTCTTACTCCTCCTCTAATGTATTTTTCCCCTCTGGTTCTGCTATGGAGTCTATATAGCGAGAAACGAACGCTTGTCAAACATCGCGGAGTATATGACGACCGTGGTGAAGTGAGAACTTTGTCCATCGTGTAGGAATACAAGCGGAAAGGAGGGAGTGGAACCAGTCGGCCGCACTGTTTCTACTTCAAAGATTCTTAACTCCATCAGTACAGTCAATTTCAAGAACTATACATGCATTACTAACGATACACCGATAGCTGCGCGTGCTATTTACCTGTCGCTTGGACGTCGCGCGTTTCGTCAACGAACGGTATATACACTGTGCAGCATAAGCGTGCACGATCACGGAAACGGCATGTTCAATCGATGCCGTCATCTCCTTTGTACAAGTGCATTTCTGGGATATAAAAGTACGAATACACTCGTGTTTAGGATGAATGTTCAAGAATCTCATGCAGTCAAAGTTAACCCGGCGTTCGGTTCTCTCTCCCCCTCTCCCCTTTTCATATTACTGCGCACCTCATAATCCTATAGTGACCCTGGCACGTAAAGCGTTTACTTATCTTTTTTTTATGTGCTGTCTAATCAGAAGGAGACAAGGCTGAAACTCACTTGACCTAAACCGCGGCAACGGTGGTACTGTGGCGGCGCTTCCGAACGGCGGCCGGCAATTAATGCGAGGCCCGCGCGTCCCAGCATCAGTTCATGCTTGGGAGCCGGTGCGTTTACACAATGGACGTGCGTCAGCAGCCTGGGCAGGTCGAGCTGCGCAGCGCGGCGTCAAGGCAGCGCGCATCACTGACGAGGATGCGATCGGAAAGGTCTCGCAAGTGTCAGCGAATGCGACGAGCGCGGCGCGGCTCGTGAAAACGAAGCAAGCGAACGGACTGGGTTTGAGTATGAGCGCACGTACCAACTGTAACAGCTTTCGGTTCTCCCGAGTGTGTTATAGTGCGACGAGGACTTGGGTGCGTCTCTGCCGTGTTTGGGCGCAGCGTACAACGGCAGATATTGAGGGCTAAAAAAAAAAAAAAAGGAATGGGAGGGGGGAGGGGGCTCGGAAGCATAGGAATACACTGCGCAGTTTTGCCTGCTGCGTGAACCACTAGCCCTCGAAATTCGGTGCCATTTTCGTTGCGGTCAGGCAGCACATCCTGTAAGTGGCTCCGGGAGAAGTTGTTCGCTAGCACTTAGTGACCTTGGCCCCGCGATGGACGGACGCACGGGGGCCCTGGGGAAGACGAGAATCGAGCCAGCTCATGTCCAGCCGCTATTGAGCCTCGCCAGGGGTCAAACGTGATGGAAACGTTTCTCGAGTGCCCAAGTGTGTCTCCTCCTCGGCGATCCAATTCCGTGTCAGGTGGACCGCACAAGTGGTGGCGCGAGCGTCAAAAAGAACACAAGGTGAGGAAAGGACAACCTGGGAAGCGACCACGAGGGGGACGGAAGAAGAGAAAGCAACACCGGCGACCGCAGCGCAAGATAGACGGCTGCTGTGTTTATCTATCGGAGTACGCCAAACCACAAAGAGCCACAACAATGACATACGTCCCGTCATTTTCCGCGCTTTGCCGCGGCAGTGCGGCCAGCCGGCGTCTGTCCCGAATCGGGCGGTGTGTACTACGCCATGTGTAAACAGATCGCACACCGTGTCACTTGGATAGGGCGCAGTGACTATCTGGCAGCAGTGAACGGTGCTCTTCTCCCATCCCGTTCTTCCTCCTCTCACCGTAAACAGAGCTGCCGTCAAAACAGGCCGTGCCCCCGCTTTTCTGTTGTGGCGCCATCCCTTTCCCGGCGTCGCCTCGCTTTATCGGAGCGCGTATATTTAGCCGGCGCAACTCTGCCCCGAAGCACGCGCGTCTCCGCATCCCGGAGCCAAGCCGGTTGCCCTTTTGCCGTCACAGCCGAAGGTTCACGTACATATACCTATACCCTCGCTCGGATTATGTTTGACATTAACAGCAGTTTCCACAGACACGAACTTTTGCTCAAGGAGACGCCGTTTCCTCCCTGTCTGACCTTTGCCAATGTCAAAAAGCAGCCTGTTCTTATGTCTACTATAGGATGAAGACCTCTCTCTGTCCCACCGATCTCCTTAGCTCTTGCTCTCCGCTAGATGATTACGAGATAAGCCTGCGAATTTCCAGATTTTATCAGACCAACTGCCGTCCTACGCTGTGTTTCCCTTCATTTGGTAACTAACAGACCATCCGTCCCATGCATTGAACAGCAACATCGGCTGCTCTCCTTTGCTCTCTAACCTGCTAAGCTGAATTCCAATACAGCGTGTCTTAACGTTAAGCCTGACGTCTTTTCCAGGCTTTTCTCTCCACATGATAGCGCCGGTCGAATGCTATGGTTGTGCAGTTTGACATTATAAATATGTCAAATTACTTTTTCCTTCTTAGTGAGTCTTCAGCGAGAGATTTCGTATAGCAAAGGCGAACCGCTATTAAGAGGCGCTGAGTGCGCGACAAGCAGTGCGTGACAACGTGGGCAGGAAATCAAACAAAACTGTAATGAAGAGGTCAATATATAGCAAGACACACAAATTAAAAATACGCTGAATACATGGTACTCTTTATCACGTTCTCCAGGTGGCAAGGAAACTTGAAGGTCAAGACATGTGGCTTCCGCAAGTCGGTTCGCCGTATCCCCATGACTTTGTTGTTTTGAGCCAATCACAGATGACTAGATGATGAAATTGGACAAGTCAAGAATTCAAGCCTCAGCTGTTTTGCCTTCGTTACGCTGATTACACTCCCTTTTTCGGGAGCCAAGTATACTTTGAAAGTGCGTGACTGCAATCACGCCTATTGCTCGCAAACTCCTCTCGCTTATCAAGAACCGGCTGTTGACGGTCAGACAATACTGACACATGCAAAGCAAAAGTCCCCTCCACAATAAGCGCTACCCTCTTTAAAGGCAAGTGCCCCGGAGATATCTTTGTTTAGGTCACCGTGTCGGCATCACCGGCGAACGAGCACTGCGGCTGGAGTATCGCAAGCATCGCCGCGTTTTCTTTTTTTTCTTTTTTTCGCCGTGTGCGGCTGCTTGCGGCAACAAGAAATACAGTACGCCTGCGATGCAGTACGCAGAACAGCACTCGTTTTCTTTTTTTTTCCCTTCTGTTTTCTTTTCTTTTTCAGTGCTTCCGTGAAGCACGTCACATGCCCATAACCCCCGTCCTTTGCCGCTGCTTTCTCAAAATTGCCACTGTACGCGCACTCAAAGGCGCCCCTCTGCTCCCTCTCATCTTTCCCCACTCACTTAGTAAAACGGTTTCCGCCCTTCCATGCCTATATAAACGAACAGGAGAAAAAGAAATATTGTCTTGAGAAAGGTCAGGCTCTGACCGAAACGTCGACGAATAAATGAAATATTATTGAAGTGCTACGTCTCATACTTACATTCATGCGGCAGCCGAAGCTACCTACTTCGCCAAACTATATATATATATATATATATATATATATATATATATATATATATATATAAAACCGAATACACGTCACAACGCAATCGCATGTGTCACAGGTCTTGTCGAATACTAATTTTGAGAGCTATATATAAAAGACAAAAATGGAAAAAAAGAAGGGGGCACCCGGGTTTGAACCGGGGACCTCTCGATCTGCAGTCGAATGCTCTACCACTGAGCTATACCCCCCCGGTGCTGCTGGCTTCAGTCTCGGCGGCTGTCGTTGCACTGCAAAAACAATGACAATGTTAAATACTCCTTATCTGTCAGATCAGGTGAGGAGTCGGGTTGAATAAAATCTATATAAAACGAATTCCTCGTGGTGTTACGCTTGTCAGCTGTTCAATATGTCACACACACACACACACACACACACACACCAGACACACACACACCATATATATATATATATATATATGATGTGTGTGGTGCTTTCTGATATACTGAACGGCTCACAAGCGTCACAGCATGCGGAATTAGTTTCGCATGTACTTTAACGAGCCCGACTCCTCATCTGATCTGACAGATGAGGAGTATTTAACATTGTCATTGTTTTTGCACTGCAACGACAGCCGCCGAGACTGAAGCCAGCAGCACCGGGGGGTATAGCTCAGTGGTAGAGCATTCGACTGCAGATCGAGAGGTCCCCGGTTCAAACCCGGGTGCCCCCTTCTTTACTTTTTTTTTCTCCCCACCTTTACGTTTTATATAACTCTCGAAATTAGTATTCCACAAGACCTCTGACACATTATACGATTTCGAGCGCTATTCGTTCTTGAAAGCTATTCGTTCTCGAGCGCTATTCGTTCTGATGTATAGCAATGTATTTTGACATTTCCTCTGAATACATGTATTAGATTTCTATTTTGCTTATGTATACCATGTGTTTTTTATGTTATTCAACGTGTTACATTTTTTTCTGTTGCATTGAAAATGTGTGTTATAATTGGATATGTGGTGAACATGTGCGTGTATGCTGCTTGTGGTGTTACTGCTGCCACGTGAGGGCCTTCAGGCACATTCAAGCTGTATAGTGCAGCTTTTCGCCTGAAGGACCCCCAACAGTTTCGTTGGAAAATAAAAACATTTCTGGAAAAAAAAAAGCGGGAGTCATTCACGGATGATATCGAAGCCGTTGAACAGCATGCGCATGGCTTGCCTGCTCTATGGGGTTTGACACCCCAACACCACGATAAGATTGTGAGAGACACCGCAGGGGAGGGCTCCGGAAATTTCGACCAACTGGGGTTCTTCAACGTGCACTGACATCGCACAGCACACGGGCCTCAACATTTCGCCTCCATCGAAGTGCAGCCGTCGCGGCCGGGATTCGATCCCGCGACCTTCGGATCAGCAGCCGAGTGTCATAGCCACTATAGACCACCGTGGCGCGGCTGTTTTCGAGAAACAAGCGAGCTCTGTTCAGTTGATCGTGTTCAAATCGGTCATTTCTTCCGGAATAATTTATCCCGCTATTCTTGGCGCTCATCACGTATACAAATGTGGCTTGCACTACACATGTGGTTCGCTTCGAATGAAGCTGCCGATCGGTAATCGCAAAAACTGCAAAATCCCACCAAGATGTATTACAAGTCCCCATGACGAATCCTTCGTGTGCGATGGTCGAAGGTTCCCTTCGGCAATGTTCGAACAGCCGGCACATTTCTACGAGCCGTTACTGAAGGAACCGCCAGAATCCGCCCGACAGCATCAAAGGCGATGTGAAGATAACTGCGCTTATATCAGTATTCACGAGTGCCGCACGTGCGGGAAAAAGGGTGCTTGCATAAAAGATACGTCACACAATGATTAAAATCGCCGAGCGTTTGGAGACGACGGCGATACCCTGCGCCTGCTCCGCGTGCGGTTAAAAAGCAGACTGCCAAGTCGGTCCGACAGCGCCTGCCACACGCCGATCACGTGGCCGTGCCGTATCCTGCACAGCGGATCTCGTATTTACCTTCTCTCTTCGAACTGGCGCACGCTTGCGGCTCTCGTGCAACCGCCGTTATCTCTATACTGGCCGATTGCGTCCAGCCGCGCATCGAAAGCATCGGTAGCGGACCGACAGCGGACACCCGCTATCGCACTTACCAGTCACATTTAGCGCGCACGCGAAACCCGGCTTTCTCGAGCTTCTTTTCTTATCGCGCATCCTGTCAGTCAGCGGGCGCGTGCTCGACCGAAGACGATCCTTTTCACCGAGAACATCCTGGCTGCTGCTCCCCCCCCCCCTTCCCGAAGAACACGGTGTTCGATGCGTAACAGGAAGCCGTGTCGCCGGTAATGTTTATGCCCGCAGTCGCGTCACGCGTTTCTTTTAGGTTTCGGTAGACGGCGTAATAAAAACGGCGCGCTGACTCGTCGGCGTTGAGCCCTCAAGTGCTCAACACAAGCCCACAGGATTATAGGTGAACAGCGAGCGCGTGTCCGCAGTTGTGGGCGCAATTCTTTCTGTCTCGTTTGGCTGCTCTGCAATGCGCAACATGTTTACACTCGGGCAGCCAAAGCTGAACGGCGGTTTTCGTGTATGTCGGACGCAGTTGGCAAGCTGCATACGCCCTCGCTTTTCCTGCGAGTGCGACAACAGAGATCAACAACTACTTTGGCAAAAAGAAAGATGACCGAGCGTGACCGGATACGAAATGTGTGTTTATTGTGCAGAGATAATAAAACGCAAGTTTACAAAGACAAGGCACTCGACGATCGGGCTCTTATCGCGTGGCCCTCATAATTACCCGAACTCCAGCGCAAGCGTCACCCCCAAATAGCCTTCGCCGCGGCCATCATCTTATCACGCAGATTGCTATCACTAATAGCGTGGGCACGGGTGCGTGCGCGTAACTGAGGGAAAAAACAAACAAACATGCGACTGACCATTATTAATACATAATTTCACGGCATTACTTCTTTCTTTCTTCCTGATACCACACTTAACGAAACCACTGTAACACCCGATTCAAGGCCGATCCCCCACACTTGGTTGCGCGACTTCACCGAACAAGTGACCGACTAACCTTACAAGAAAAGAACAACAATGCGGTCGAAATCGTTGCGTCAGGCATCGCTTTTGTAAGGTAGGTCATGCAGTATTGCTCGTGATACCGCGTCTACAGCTAAAAGCAATCTTTTCCAGCACACGGAGCGAATGATGCGTGAAGAGCGAATATGGCCGAAACGACAAGCGTGTTGAATGACATGGGGTCGACCAAACCTGTTCGTGTATATACGAACGTCTACAACCTGTGTTTAGATTAATTTGGCTCGACGATTACATTGATTCACAGGTGGTCGGCCCCAGATGAGAGTAGACATTACGCCACTCTGTAATTTATTGCAGACGCCACGAAACAATGAAACAAGGAAAATTAAAAGATTCAGGCGGCGAGTGCTGCTGCACCAAGCGGCAGTTTAATCGTGTATTGGTGCCGTATTTCCACTGAGACATTACGGAAACGTTATAAACACCGACTCAGCACTATAGCCAGCCCAATAAAAATATCTTCTAGCACACTGTTTGCACATCAAGGAGGAGCCGCGCTACCTATAGGAGGGCACTATCTTTTCACATCTTTTCCAAACATTTTATCATTCCGGCGCTAGAAATATTTATCCACAACGTCCTGCACCTCTGAAACGATTCCACTGAATCCACCAACGTGGAACTGTTGAATCGGATTAAAAAAGAACTGGGAGTTCACGGTGTCCGTCAGAATAGCGAAGTATGATTATGCTATGCGGTATTTCCGAGCTTCTTGGGCGAGTCGGTCAATTCCGAGCGATATTTCGTGTATAACAAACAGCAAAGGGAACATCCGTGGCTGACAGTCGAAATCTTCTCACGAGAGGTGCCAAACGCGGATGCGCAAAAGACGGGACGCAAACACTGCAGGAGCCTTGCTTGATTGGAGAACGGCATATACCATATGCATGCGTGATACTGGCTATCAGCGGAAGGAGCAGCGGGACGTCTACTTGTATTTCGGAACGTGCCGTATCTGGGACGCTATAAGAACGGGTAAAAGAGAAACTGTCATTCGGCACTCATCCGAATTGCTGGCATGAGACGGCACAGATAGGGTAGCATAAACGTAGAGACCCTAGCGCGTTCTTGAATGGCTTCTTTCTCCTTAACAGAGCCTTTGTAGGCTCGAAGCAACGTTTCCTGGTCGATAGAGAGCAGACCCCAACCTTGTGGCCGCGCTGGGCTACGAAGACCCACATCGGCGCAGCCTTACGTGTGCAGGAAAGAAAGGGATGCGCCCCGAGGTCCCACACTTTGCATCGACCGTTCGTAAAGCGCACTGTGCACGATTGCCACGGGGGCTGCGCAAATGGCCTATGGTTCTTGGAGTTGAGAGATTGAAGACTCAGTTCGGTAGATCTCATGCCTGAAAGGTACGGCAAAAAAAGAAATAAAGAAGCAGGCCTCCCTTGACAACAAATGAAACAAGAACCTTCAAGCCAGTCGCTGACCATCAGACAAAAGAACAATTCCGAATATTGATGCTTTTTTGCACAGCGAGTGAACTTTTTGACAAAGGCGACAGCACGGCCGACGAACTGTATGAAACGCCCCGCCAAGGTGGTCTAGTGGTTACGGCGCTCGGCTACAGATCCGAAGGTCGCGGGAGCAAATCCCGGCCGCGGCTGCTGCATTTCAAGGGAGGCGAAATGCTGAGTACCGTTAACTGTGCGATGTCAGTGCACGTTATAAAGAACCCCAGGTGGTCGACATTCCGGGAGCCTACGGCGTCTCTCATAACCATATCGTGGTTATGGGACGTAAAGCCCCATACATCAATCATCAAAGGAAAACGACAATCCTTAAACATTGACCTCCCTTTCGAGTGACACACTCTGGCGCTTGCACATAACAGGACCTAACGCACGCTGCACAGGGACACACGACGGGCGACTGTATAAGAGCTGCACGAAAAGGTCCATCAGAGAACATGGGAAAACTGTCAGTTCTCCCACGGCGAGGCTCGCCTCGCCAGGGCCAACGAGTCCTTTCTGTTTCGCCTCGCCTGCCTGGCGCTACACGCCGGCGGCTGTCAAGAGAGGAGCACACGACCCTGCCAGCACGCTTCCCTCTCCGTTCGCGTCGTCCTCTTCCAGCACCACTCTCGGCGCACGTTATCCATCCGCGATGACGCCAATGACGCTACTTGGCCACGTGACGAGGCGGCGGCGACGACGGCTATAAAAGCGCTGCTCCGACCGCAACTCGGCTTAGACGGACAGGCCTCGGTGGCCTGGGTCCTGGCCGGCTGGGGGCGCGACCTCAGCCCTCCCAGAAGGCCCGCCAGGACCCAGACACCGCGGGACGGGGCGAGGCACGCGCTTTTGCCGTGCCCGCCCTTCCCAGGCCCGGTAGTCCGCGTCCGGCCTGCCCGGCTGCCCAGGGCACCGCGGTGCGGACGCCTGGGTAGTTGGGCCGTTGGGCTTACCTCGTGCGGTGGCCAGCGCTCAACGCGGTGATATGTGTCGTCCACAGCTTTCCCAACCACAGCCATCGAGACATAGTCGAATACTAGCGATCAGCCGCCCTATACCGTGTGTGGACGCTTACGCAAGCGCGTGACTGCCCGCTGATACATTACATAGCGTTATCAATAACACCTTAAAGGACAGCTTTTTGACGCCTCGTTTAGCGATGTAGTACGCTGTTGTGCCGTAGTCCTCCATTTATATATAACATGTTTTCAAGGACAAATCACACACAGCCTGAAATAGGCGCCACCTCGCTCTTTAAAGGGGGTGCCACTAAATTGGCGTAGGAGTGTGTTCTTATCCCATTTTTATTCAGACAACACCGCGGTTACGATAGTCACCCCTAAGCGTTACCATTTATAGTTCAACACAGCCCGTACCTAGCATCGTCATATACTTTTCCAGCCTTTACTAAAGCATTAAGGATGTCTCATAATTCCGCCCTATACTGCCTATGCATTTCACTATTCGGGAAATGTCGCCCTACTTTCCGCTATCCGCTAATTCTTTTATTCATTAATGACCTAATAGTTTATTCAAACAGCCACAATTTAGATCGAAATGTACAGCTTAGACATTCGGCTTCTGGTTTTTTTTTTGAACAAACAGACAAGCGAGCAAACTGTTCTTTCGTGGCTCAGCATGCTTTTAACAGCATGCACGGTGGTGACAGCGAAGCACGTAAAGGCTTCAGTAAAAGGGAAAAATAACTAATGCCGAAGATTATCCCTGCAACCTTGATTAAATGATCTGCCTACAACCGGATCGGAATGGAGTGAAACCTCCCAGTTATGTTTTCTTTGTTCGTTTTCTCCTTGATGTGGATTGAAGTCCCGTCAAGGAGATGATCGACGTCGATGAAGCAGGAGGCAGGTTGGAGGTAATGAACTTGAAGGTATATTGCAGCGAAGTATTTACAGTCATATGTACATCTTGCCGAAGCACACTGATGATAACATAGACATCAACAGCGTCTTACTCTTCTACTTAACTTTTCTTAAGTTAGAGCCTAGAACACTGTTACTACATACAACGAACCTAGTCTCACTGTTCGACCACCGAGTGGTTACGGCCCAGACAGAAGTTGCATCGTACGGAGTCTTACTGATCGATCAGTTAAGTGATTACAGCCTAGACTGAAGGGGGACGAATCCCGTCCAGTCTTTAGTACCTTGCAGTAACAAAGAAAAAGGGGAGGTGGCCACTGCTGGTCCGCCTCAACCTTCTGTTATCCAATCTGTTTACCCTCAGATTAAGCCACTCCCTAGTGGGCTGTCCCTAATCTCGACAGCAGCGTCTTTGCAGTTTAAACAGGCATTTTGGCATTCTTTCCCATCATGGCTCTCCCTCTCCTTATCCCACGCTCTCAGAGATTCGCATAGTCGAAATATCGGTATCGTAGCAGCCCTGCGGCATTCGCGCCATCTCCCACGCTCATCCAGCCGAACCCCCGGTGACTGTCGTAAAGTGGGTTCCGGGAAACACTGCGTGACTTCGCCTTTCCCGCATTCGGACCGTGCATTGTTGCGACTCAACCCTTCATTCCAGTCGGCGCGCCGAAAGCGCATGCCGGTCGTTAAAGAATTGGTTGGGCCAAGCGCATTGTCGCCTCGAGCGACGGCGCACTTCTCATGCATTCTCCTCCTACGCGTCCGAGCCGCTATTCCCCGAACTGACCACTGAGAAGATAAGCACGGTCGCGCAGCCGCAATCCCCCGAGCGACTGCGGAGAGCATGAGATGTTTGCCTGCCTCATCTTCCCACGCGTTGGCCGCTCTTCCTCAAGCCGGGCTCAGCGAAAGGGAAGGGTCTCGTACCAGGAACCCCTGGGGGCCAGCGTGGGAGACCAACCGCTCAATGGAAGCCGTTTGCTTTCCATTGATAATTGCACAGTCAAAGACCATGCAGAGAGAGAGCCGAGAAAGAAGCTTTGCATAGCGCACGGTGCTACGCCGTCCCTTCTGTGCGATCGCCTTATGAGCGGCAACATAACACTCCCACATGGGCTACTCAAGGCGGTTCTCTCAGCTTTCTCCGTGTACGTGCCGCATACAGGACAATACATAGCCTTGCACGCTCGCAACTTCACCATCTCAAGGCCACCGTCCAGTGAAGGAACGCTGGCGTACAGCTACGCAGAAAGAAACTAAGATGAACGAGATAAGAAGCAAGAAGGTGTGACACCAAAGGACAGCGACACGAGATGTCACACACTTCTGTCTCGACTTTGCAGCACGCCCCCAAGAAAAACCTGTGGCTACGTATTTGGATTGTGTCATACGTTGCGACCATACTACAGCGTCGATAGTTTCGTAAAACCCATGCGTGAAAGCCGGTATAGTTAACCTTATCCTGTCATTAAGAGCAAAGAGCCAGCATGCGTTGATTCGGCACATGCATAGTATATTCACCATTAGTGCTGTAGCAAAGGGTGATCAAACGAGAGAGAGAGAGAGAAATAGAGAGAGAGAAGGCAAGTATGGGAAGACAGAGGAAAGAGGAAAGCAATAAATACAGGTTAGTTCCACCTCGTTTGCTACCCTGCACAAGAAGGAAGTGGGACGAAACAAGAATATGATCACGGATGATGTACTGCGTGCAAGAACAGCAGGGTTCACTTTGCTTACGAGGGAAGCCATACAGTGCAGCCGTATTTAAACATCTTAGTAGGTTTCGTGTATTTCTTCGCGGGTGATGCTCGAGGCCCCGTTGCTAACGCTTTCTTGAAGACACAGTCGCCCAACCTATTTAACGGGTAGAGTGGCTGCCTCTTGCAACTAAAACAAAGGCGGTAGCTGTGTTTGAAGGTGTTGATAAAAGTGCAATAGTTGCAAGAGACACTGTTTGCCAGAGCGATAAGAGAAGAGCAGGCAAGTAGGCGGGAGGGAAAAACGCGACGACCAGCCGCACGCAGACAGCACAACAAAGTTGCATCTTAGAGAGATAGCGAAGGCGACAGGCGAAAGCACTTGGAATCAAAGGTCGAGGTGCAGTGCAGACGGAAGTTGGCCAATTCCAGCTGTAGTACTCCCCTGTTCTAATGTAATCGACACTATACTATATGTAGGGTGTTCCAGCTAGCGTTAGCCAAGCTGTAGCTTCCTTATTTCTTCATGAATACACGCTAGTGAAACAGCTAGTATAAAATATCGGGTTGGTGACAATAAAGGACGGATGACCGAACACCGTAGATGACCTCATAAGAATCTATCCAAGCCAGCTTTTAGTTATTTCTTTATTCTTAGGTAACATTAACTTGAACACACCGTGCAAAGGCGAACGCTTCAGGCTGAAGTAAATGTTTCGACAAGGATGCACTTCTCGACAGTACCTTATTTTGCAGGCAACTTCCCTTGTCTAAACATCGGCTGAGGCTTCTATATGGCTCGTCCAACGTTGATCTCTTCGTGCCTCCATGTCAAGGTGATCTTTGTATACTGTCCTCAAATAATTGTTCGTCCACCGAGGTAGTTTTTTTTTTTTTTTTTTGCTATGTCGTTGTGCTCTTACAATATGGAAGTCACCTGTTATACCCATCCCTGTAGCTTCCGCTTTTAGGAAGAGCGGAATACTAAAACAATATCGCACATTTACGTGCACAAGGAACTCCGGTCAGGTGCTCAAAAACGGAGTCTCGCTACGGCGCGCCTCAACGTCAGAGGGAGATGTATGACGTAAAAGCTGAGAATAAGATTATGAGACTCAGTACATCGAGCAAGTAATCAAGGTTTTCGCGCGGCAGCAGGACTTACCAAAGACACTTGACGAAGGTACAAAAAGTGCAAGTCTATCACTGTAATCCTATATAAGACAAGGTAAAGAAACCAAACCGGATATTTATTTTCCGGTTAGCTTCTCGCATCTCATTTACCTCTCTCTTGACAACTTTTGCTCAGCATTTCTGGAAATCGAGAGGCACAGTGGGCGCTCCTGAGAATGTGAGCGAAACAGTATTGCACTGCACGCAACAGGGAATTTGCACTTCAGTTTTATCGATTTCTGGGGTTTTACGTCCCAGAAACCATTATATATGATTATGAGAGACGCCGTACCGGAGGGCTCCGGAAATTTCGACCACCTTGAGTTCTTTAACGTGCACTGACATCGCACAGTACACGAGCCTCGACATTTCGCCTCCATCGAAATGTAGCCAATCGCTGACGGGATTCTATCCTGCGAGCTTCGGATCAGCAGCCGAGTGCCATAGCCACTATAGACCACCGTGGCGGTGCACCTCCCAGCCTTGATAAATTAGAGTGAATGCTGTGCTGCGTGCAGTATTGCGTTTGTGTGTCGATTAGGCTTTTGCGGTTGAATACGTACGTCTGCAAAGATAAGCAAAGATTCACCTACTATACTTCTGTCTATATCAATGACATTTATATGCAGTCATCGCCCAAAATTTTGACTTTACTACCTTGCCGCTTTATTTTTATTTATTTATATATTTATTTTCTGCTGCAGCAAAGAAAAATATAAGTAATATCCACCCCAATGTCCGTACAGGAATAAATGTATAATAAGAAGGTAGAACGAACATTTTCAAAGGGCGGCGTATTGTGCACGCCGATAACGAAGCTTTAGTAGATTGTCATGTCGTTTCACGACGACTGAAAATTGGCCCACGCATGACCTACTCAAGTCCATGTACAGAAAGGAAAAAAAAAAAAAAAACTGATCACATCGGGGTGTATATTCTTTTAACCGGTGGGCATTATTGTTTGCTTCTGTTTACGAGTCGTATGCTATCCCAAGCGTATAAAGCTCTGGAGGGACTTTACCAAAACGGCACCAACACATCGTGAGATGTCTCTTGCTCTCCGCAACTTCGCGAGTTCGCGTGATCCTTGCCACCTACTTCAGAAGGTGCTTCTCATCTGAGTCGTGCTACTGCCATGTGCCGAGGTACACGTGTCGTTTACCTTCTATAAGGATAGAGCGGATGCAATTAGTTGGCACAGCCTCTTCGATGAAACGCTTGCGTAACAGCGGACTGCGTTGTATAGATGCAACACTGGACAGCCTTGGGCAAAGGCTGTACAGGTCAACAGTGCCGTGAAATAGCTGTAAACAAGAACCCCTCCCTCCGCGGCTTGCGCAATGATCGTGCGTGGAAGCCTTGTCCATATCCCGCCTTTCGGAAGAGCGCTGCAGGCGAAGTATCCTAGGAATAGGCGGCAGCGAAAACCCACGCAGTCATTCTGAAGGCATCAGCTCCACGCTGGCACAGTGGCCTTCACAGGCCGCTCCGTGTTCTCAGAACTCGAGAAAACTAAACGCAGCACGAACACGTGACAGTTTGTTCACATGTTCTGCCCGAACAGCCGTAGTTGCAGGGATATCAGATCGACAGTGACTAGAACATTTTTCAAGCAGACGTTGCCGCTTTTGTGCAGTGGCTCTAAATTTCGTGCAGAAAACTGCTCAGCACACACACACACACACACACACACACACACACACACACACACACACACACACACACACACACACACACACACATCACCTCAAAAGGACAGAAAGTTGAGCGAGTTGGTAAGGGTCCATAGTCAAAAGAAGAGGCGTGCAAGACACGGACACAACGGGAGAAGTGAACAACACGAACGCCGTCTAACAACTGATGCAGAGCACAGAGGCGAAAAAGAAAGACACACAGCTTATCTGCGCATGCTCGGAATGGTAGCGCCACCTGTCAAACGGTTACACGTGCCGGTCTACGCGATAGACAACTGCTAAGGCTTTCTATCTCCTCTCTGTTTAATCTAATCGACGGCTGACTCACGCACGCACTTCCACTATTACTGATATCTATCTTTGCACAGCCAGGTCTGTAGCTGCACGCCCGAGTTAGACGAAACCGAGATCCTCTACAGACATAAGAATGAAGAGACGCGTTTATTGGTCGAGGCCTGGCATATCAGTAATAATGGAAGTGCGTGCGTGAGTCAGCCGTCGATTAGCTTAAACAGAGAGGAGATAGAATGCGTTAGCAGTTGTCTATCGCGTAGACCGGCACGTGTAACCGTTTGACAGGTGGCGCTACCATTCAGAGCATGCGCAGATAAGCTGTGTGTCTTCTTTCTTTTTCGCCTCTGTGCTCCGCATCAGTTGTTAGTCGGCGTTCGTGTTGTTCACTTCTTCCCCTTGTGTCCGTGTCTTGCACGCCTCTTCTTTTGACTATGCACACATCACCGAGAAACGCGAAATGCAGAGCATCAAACTTGAACTCCTTCGGATATTCGCTTGCCTAGGCCTCTGCACCCCGAAGCCCAGTGCACGGCGCACAATTCGCACGCGGCACTTGATACCGCGTTTTATTTGTCTATAGCTATTGCGCGAGCACATATTTAGCGGGCTGAAATTTCAGCGTTCCATTCGCAGCGTCTCCAGACGCGGGCATCGTATCAGGGGAGGCTCCGCACAGTCGCACTGACACCTCAAAACGAAAGAGCTCTAACTACTGATCAGTATTTAGAGCACTTCCTAATAGTCTCGAGACTATTAGAATATGCTTCAAAATCGGATATCTTGGCCAACAGGATGAACATAGTTCCTATCATCCCGAACATCTCTTGTGAAACGCAACATGTCATGTTTACTGACGACTTGTTCTTAACTCTTGAATTGACGGCATTTTTCTAGATTTTAAAAAGGCCTTTGACAGGGTCTGCAATCTTCTCCTCCTTCTGAAACTAAGCACACTTAACATTGATCCCCACCTGCTTACCTGGATTGAGTGTTTCCTCCATAATCGAACCTAATTTGTGACTGCTAACAAATCCGCTTCATCTGCCTGCTTCGTAAATTCTGGTGTACCGCAAGGCTCAGTACTTGGACCTTTGCTTTTCATTATCTACATTAACGCCGTAGCAGACAATTTAACATCTAAAATCAGGCTTTATGCTAATGACTGCATCGTTTATCGTGAAATAGCAAACCCTAGCGATTCCTTCTTACTACAATCCGACCTCGACACTATTTCTTCATGGTGTGAGCAATGGCTCATGAAACTAAATATGTAAACAAATGTAAAATTACGACATTTTCTCGCCACAGCCCAGTGTCTACATTTTCATACAAGATTAACGACTCTGATCTTTCTTCTGTCACGTGCTGTATACATTTAGATGTTCAAATCACTAACAATCTCTCATGAAGAACTCACATCGAATACGTGACAAATTTCGCCAGTGGGACACTTGTATTTCTGCGTCAACATTTTTCTCGAGCTCCCTCTTCCCTCAAACTTCTCATGTACAAAACTCTCATAAGGCCGAAACTTGTGTGTACGCGTCATCAATTTGGCATCCATCTACAGCTCATCTAACATACATGCTTGAAATCCAAACTAGAAGAGAAGCGCAGGGGAAGATGGAGGTTTCAATCAATGAACAGATGGCTAAAAACGATACAGAACGGGGAATGTCGCTGAAGCCAACGTTTCGACAAGTGGACTTGTCTCCGTCAGGACCGTCTTCGGTTGCCGTCCTGACGTAGAAAAGTCCTCTTGGTCGGAACATTGGCTCCAGCGAGATTCCTTGTTCTGCATCGTTTTTAGCCACCTGTTCGTCGATACATGCTTGAAGCCACCCAGAACAGGTCCGCGTGTTTCATGGTGTCCAACCACTCCCGTATAGTGCAAGTATATCCTCCATCAAGTGTATCCTGGAACTGCCGAACCGGTGTCATCAAGAAGGAAGCTTGCCCGCCTGTCTCTCACCCATGAAATTTATTTTACGAATCCATAATTAAAAAGTGACCCTCTTGCACCACCGGTTTATGTATCCACGCGTATTAACCACAGCTTCAAAGTTCAAGGGCCAAGTTGCCAGACTAACCTTTCATCAAGTCTTTGCTGCCAACGACAGCATCTGAATGGAACCGCCTCCCCGTGTCCGTCGCCAACAACTCCGATCATTATTCTTTTCAAGCTGCTTTACGTAAAATATTGTATAATGTATATTAACCAGTCCTCTATGTAACGCCGTGAGGCATTGAGGCTATTTTAAATAAATAAATAAATAAATAAATAAATAAATAAATAAATAAATAAATAAATAAATAAATAAATAAATGGGTTAGCTTCAATTAAGGTTTGGGAATGATTTCTGCTTGGCTGCACGTAGAGAAACGAGATTTTTCGCCTTCGAAGTTTCGCTTACGTTCTCCAATGAAGGGCACTTTTATGCAGATGAGCTTATATACGTTAGGTACACGCGGAACAAGAAAGTTACTGGTCAATTATTTTGAAAGAAAAAAAAAATGTTACGCCCACTGTTCACTTGTGGCAGAATCCTCGTACAGTACGCTGAAGGAACCAGCGAAACTAAAATAGCGAAAGGCAGATCTCTACCCAAATTATAAAAAGAAGAAAGAAAGAAAGAAAGCCCCCCCCCCCCCCCCCCCCCGCTGAGTGTTTACGTGTTTACAAGCAATTTCAAAATATAATATCAAACATCCCAGCTATAGCTGAAGTCGAGACTTTGTAGTCGGTAGCAATTTAAGATAAACTCAGGCTCCGCCCACAGCCATCGCATTCTCACGCAAAACTAATTTGCATAGATGATTTAGCCATTTACGCTCGCTCATTTTCGTTACGTCAAACACTGCAGAAACACTTCACCACAAGTTTCAGCGACGGAACTTGTTTGCTTTGGAAATATGCGCAAACAAGAATAACTATGAATAATACAAAATTATCAAGAACCAAGCAACACGTTATACCGCTGCTAGCGCTTTGTAGCTCGACACGGGGACTGAAGATTCTACGTACGTTACTTTCCCAACGTATCTTTTGAAACAGTCTTCGGCCGCAAGGCGCGCACTCTCAAAACCTGCCACAGTCGTTTGTCGCATAGCAATTGTTCAGACATCATGCTTTAATTAAAGCGGCGCTGCAACAAAACGGTGCCGATCAGCCGTAGAGGCTCGTGTGAATATGTGAGCGAAATATTATTGCACTGCACGCACCAGACAATTCGCAATTTGGTTTATTGGTCTTTGGGGTTTTACGTCCCAAAACCACGATGCAGAGCTCCAGAAATTTGGACCACCTGGGGTTCTTTAACGTGCACTGACATCGCACATCACACGGGCCTCAACACTTCGCCTCCATCGAAATGCAGCCGCCGCGGCCGGGATTCAATCCCGCGACCCTCGGATCAGCAGCCGAGTGCCATAATCACTAGACCACCCTCCTCGGCGGCGCAGTTTCGTTTTACATAGAGCTGAAACTCGCCGGCTGACGTCACAAGAAGCACGTACTACGTCGTTTGAATTCTTTTCCTTTTTTTTTTTTTGCGTTCTCAAACATATATAGTATACATAGGTTTGCTTTATTTCTCGACCTCAAAACGAATAAATAAAGCGTTACTGACCATCTTTCGGCGACCACGAAAGTGGCAATGCCAGTTCTGTCACGCAGTCTGTGCCCCCCAGTGACGCAATATGTCGAAA
Organism: Hyalomma asiaticum; assembly: GCA_013339685.2. Lineage (NCBI taxonomy): Eukaryota > Metazoa > Arthropoda > Arachnida > Ixodida > Ixodidae > Hyalomma > Hyalomma asiaticum. Next base: position 65,570 of record JABSTT010001989.1, read on the forward strand.
GAAGAGCACGCAATTTCCAGCTGTATTTGAATCCCAATTGTAAATCTCCTGGTGCGTGCGGCGCACTAACATTTGGCTCACCTGTTCACGGGAGCCTCGATGACTGATCGGCATCGCTTTGTGGCTACTTTGAAGAAGTGTTGCAGGGCCACGTACACTTCGCTGGGGGCGCGCAGTGTACGTGTTACACCTGCTCACGCTTGTAAACAAGGCACACACCTGCAACACGTTCGTCGCAGGGTGCACTTGCGTTACTCACGGCTGACACGCTGAGCGCGGGGCCGCCCTTCGTCTCCATCCGGCCTTTAATGACACGCAAAGTGATGGCAGCCATAAATGTGCAGGGAAGCGCTACCTAGTCAGGCAATCAGGCGGACAACCACATGTAGTATGTGCGTCCCGAGATAAAACACAGCACGTCTGCAGCGTGCTGGCGCCAAACGCTGACAGTCTGCCGCATTTCAACCGTGCGACAAGGGCAGCTTCGGAGGAAGAGCACACCTTACGGCAGCAGTATGACACGCTCGACATTGCATGTGTTCTAATTCTGGCCGGCACTGACGGCGTTGACGGGAAGAAATCTGCTTTAATCGCATTTTCCTCCAGCATGTTTGGGGTGTAAGAACCGGGTAAAATCGATTTATTTATTTATGCGGTTTTACGTCCCAAAACCACCAAGAGAGGGCAAGCGTAGCCGCGGACGACAGAGAGTAAGATGGGGGGACGAAATCAAGAAACTCGCAGGCGTCATATGTAATCAGCTCGCGCAGGAGAGGCAAGAATGGAGAGGATTTGGAGAGTCTTTCGTCCTGCAGTGGACATAAGATGGGCTGATAATGACGTCCCAAAACCACGATATGATTTTGAGATAGGCCGTAGTGGAGGGCTCCGAAGTGTAGGCTTGGCGACGCAACTATCTCCGGCATTGAAAATAAAACAGGCTTCAACAAGCTCGCGCGTTGTACGTTGCGTCGCCAAGCCTTCGGTAGCCTTACACGAAGCTGAGATTGGTTATCTTGATGCGCACATGTAGGCTTTATATATTCAGCGTTTTCTTTTAAATGCGAAGCATTTCCTAGCGAACTTCGGCGAGTTTGAGCGCATCTATCTATCTATCTATCTATCTATCTATCTATCTATCTATCTATCTATCTATCTATCTATCTATCTATCTATCTATCTATCTATCTATCTATCTATCTATCTATCTATCTATCTATCTATCTATCTATCTATCTATCTAGCCGCCTACGATTTGTGCTCTCCTGGCCGTTTCGCTGAGGGGATGTTTACGAAAATTGGTATGCCACAACATGACTACATGACGAACATAAATGACAGGTCATAACACGAAAATCATGATATGCGTGTCATGAGCGGCATGATTAACATGCCACGGTCTTAGTGCTCTCCTGGCCGTTTCGCTGAGGGGATGTTTACGAAAATTGGTATGCCACAATATGACTGCATGACAATCATAAGTGACAGGTCATAACACGAAAATCATGACATGCCTGTCATGAGTGACATGATTTACATCCGACGGTCTTGGTGCTCTCCTGACCGTTTCGTTAACGGGATGTATACGAAAATTGGTATGCCACAACATGACTGCATGACGAACATGACTGACAAGTCACAACATGAAAATCATGATATGCTTGTCATGAGCGACATGATTTACATGCCACGCGTTTCGTTAACGGGATGTATACGAAAATTGGCATGCCACAACATGACTGCATCACGAACGCAAATGACAGGTCATAACATGAAAATCATGACATACATGTCATGAACGACATGATTTACATGCCACGGTCTTGGTGCTCTCTTGGTCGTTTCGTAAGTGAGATGTATAGGAAAATTCGTATGCAACACCATGACAGCATGACGAACATAAAGTACAGGTCATAACATAAAAAGCATGTCATGAGCGGCATGATCTACATGCCACTCGTTTCGTTAATGGGATGTACACCAAAATTGCTGTGGCACAACACGAGTGCAAGACGAACGTAAATGACAGGTCATAACGTTACAATCATGACATGCGTGTATCAGCGGCATGGTTTACATGCCACAGTCATGGTGCTCCTGCGGTCGTTTCGTTAACTTCATATGTACCAAACTCGGTATAGCGAGACAACAATGCAAATCCATTTTACGTTCCTGGTGCGTGCTTCGCATTTCCTTGATTCCCACTGCACGTGGGATCTGCCAATTTTTTTGAATAAAGGTTTCCGTTGTTAGTATGCGCTTGTGCGGTTCTCTCCTCTCTCTGTCCACGTTTATCGCGCAGTTTCCCAGATAATAATAATAATAATAATAATAATAATAATAATAATAATAATAATAATAATAATAATAATAATAATAAGTCATCGGGTATTACGTCCCAAAACCACGATATGATTATGAAAGACACCGTAGTGGAGGTCTCCGGAAATTTCGACAACCATGGGGTCCTTTAACGTGCGCTGAGATCGCGCAGTAGATTGGCCTCTAACATTTGCGCCCCCATACAAATGCACCAGCCTCGGCCGGGATTCGACCCAGAAACAAAAGTGCCGCTCGGCGCTCGTGACACGTAAAAAATAAAATCCAAGACGGACTCCTGACCGGGAATCGTCTGATAGTGCATAGGCCTTATTTGCAATTTCACCGCTTAACCAAAGCCGCGATGACAACACTAGCCGACATCAACACCTTTTAGCTAACGTAAGCCAACATTAGTCAACACAGGCCGATAATATACTTTAACCTGCGCTCGCCAACGCCTACCACCAGTTGGGCAACTGAATAGCCGACACGCCGTTATTTAGCCAAGTCTGTGCCTGTGTGTTGGCGTTGTATACCACGGCGACAACATCCCCTTATTCCCTGGAAACCTATAGCCAAGGGACGCCATATGATTTAAAATTGTGCGTCTTGTAACGTGGTCGAGTCCGTACGCTCTAGTATATATGCTTGACACCCGAGTTGGATACTGCTTCAATTTTTTTCGCTTGTTTTTAGACGTTGATTATGCACGTCTTTAACTGGCTCCGTATGAGTCTGCACGGTCATGCTGCTGCGATTACGTGTAAAGTGGAGAGTGCGTGTTGCAAATATTAGATTAGGTTAAAGGACAGGCGTTACGAATGCAGTGCAAGCGGACAATTCTTGAGTTTATATGCTGCCTTTTAAGCGAGGAACTATTTTGCACATATAATCAGTTCTATTACTGTGAACGATTTGCTGTTCCGTTTGATAGGAAATGCATAGCGGTGCAACTGTCTAGCCGACACGCCGTTATTCACCTAAGTTTGGACAGCTTGGATATCTACGGTAGCCCCACCGTAGTAGGGTGCGTTATTGCCCTAAATCGTTCACATTTCTTCTAAACACTCACTCCGACCTTGTGTGTTCTCGCTATGCAACACAGCGACAACATCCCCTTAAAACCTATAGCCAAGGGACGATATACGATTTTAAATTGTGCGTCTTGTAAAGTGGTCGATTCTATACGCTCTCGCATATATACTTGCAACCCGAGTTGGATACGGCTTCAATTTTTTCGCTTGTTTTTAGACGTTGATTATGCACGTCTTTAACTGGCTCCGTATGAGTCTGCACGGTCATGCTGCTGCGATTACGTGTAAAGTGGAGAGTGCGTGTTGCAAATATTAGATTAGGTTAAAGGACAGGCGTTACGAATGCAGTGCAAGCGGACAACTCTTGAGTTTATATGCTTGCTTTTAAGTGAGGAACTATTTAGCACATATAATCAGTTCTATTACTGTGAACGATTTGCTGTTCCGTTTGATAGGAAATGCATAGCAGTGCAACTGTCTAGCCGACACGCCGTTATTCACCTAAGTGTGGACAGCTCGGATGTCTACGGTAGCCCCACCGTAGTAGGGTGCGTTATTGCCCTAAATCGTTCACATTTCTTCTAAACACTCACTCCGACCTTGTGTGTTCTCGCTATGCAACACAGCGACAACATCCCCTTAAAACCTATAGCCAAGGGACGATATACGATTTTAAATTGTGCGTCTTGTAAAGTGGTCGAGTCCATACGCTCTCGCATATATACAGCAACAAAATCCCCGTAACAACATCCCCTTAAAACCTATAGCCAAGGGACGATATACGATTTTAAATTGTGCGTCTTGTAAAGTGGTCGATTCTATACGCTCTCGCATATATACTTGCAAGCCGAGTTGGATACGGCTTCAATTTTTTCGCTTGTTTTTAGACGTTGATTATGCACGTCTTTAACTCGGCTCCGTATGAGTCTGCACGGTCATGCTGCTGCGATTACGTGTAAAGTGGAGAGTGCGTGTTGCAAATATTAGATTAGGTTAAAGGACAGGCGTTACGAATGCAGTGCAAGCGGACAACTCTTGAGTTTATATGCTTGCTTTTAAGTGAGGAACTATTTAGCACATATAATCAGTTCTATTACTGTGAACGATTTGCTGTTCCGTTTGATAGGAAATGCATAGCAGTGCAACTGTCTAGCCGACACGCCGTTATTCACCTAAGTGTGGACAGCTCGGATGTCTACGGTAGCCCCACCGTAGTAGGGTGCGTTATTGCCCTAAATCGTTCACATTTCTTCTAAACACTCACTCCGACCTTGTGTGTTCTCGCTATGCAACACAGCGACAACATCCCCTTAAAACCTATAGCCAAGGGACGATATACGATTTTAAATTGTGCGTCTTGTAAAGTGGTCGAGTCCATACGCTCTCGCATATATACAGCAACAAAATCCCCGTAACAACATCCCCTTAAAACCTATAGCCAAGGGACGATATACGATTTTAAATTGTGCGTCTTGTAAAGTGGTCGATTCTATACGCTCTCGCATATATACTTGCAAGCCGAGTTGGATACGGCTTCAATTTTTTCGCTTGTTTTTAGACGTTGATTATGCACGTCTTTAACTGGCTCCGTATGAGTCTGCACGGTCATGCTGCTGCGATTACGTGTAAAGTGGAGAGTGCGTGTTGCAAATATTAGATTAGGTTAAAGGACAGGCGTTACGAATGCAGTGCAAGCGGACAACTCTTGAGTTTATATGCTTGCTTTTAAGTGAGGAACTATTTAGCACATATAATCAGTTCTATTACTGTGAACGATTTGCTGTTCCGTTTGATAGGAAATGCATAGCAGTGCAACTGTCTAGCCGACACGCCGTTATTCACCTAAGTGTGGACAGCTCGGATGTCTACGGTAGCCCCACCGTAGTAGGGTGCGTTATTGCCCTAAATCGTTCACATTTCTTCTAAACACTCACTCCGACCTTGTGTGTTCTCGCTATGCAACACAGCGACAACATCCCCTTAAAACCTATAGCCAAGGGACGATATACGATTTTAAATTGTGCGTCTTGTAAAGTGGTCGAGTCCATACGCTCTCGCATATATACAGCAACAAAATCCCCGTAACAACATCCCCTTAAAACCTATAGCCAAGGGACGATATACGATTTTAAATTGTGCGTCTTGTAAAGTGGTCGATTCTATACGCTCTCGCATATATACTTGCAAGCCGAGTTGGATACGGCTTCAATTTTTTCGCTTGTTTTTAGACGTTGATTATGCACGTCTTTAACTGGCTCCGTATGAGTCTGCACGGTCATGCTGCTGCGATTACGTGTAAAGTGGAGAGTGCGTGTTGCAAATATTAGATTAGGTTAAAGGACAGGCGTTACGAATGCAGTGCAAGCGGACAACTCTTGAGTTTATATGCTTGCTTTTAAGTGAGGAACTATTTAGCACATATAATCAGTTCTATTACTGTGAACGATTTGCTGTTCCGTTTGATAGGAAATGCATAGCAGTGCAACTGTCTAGCCGACACGCCGTTATTCACCTAAGTGTGGACAGCTCGGATGTCTACGGTAGCCCCACCGTAGTAGGGTGCGTTATTGCCCTAAATCGTTCACATTTCTTCTAAACACTCACTCCGACCTTGTGTGTTCTCGCTATGCAACACAGCGACAACATCCCCTTAAAACCTATAGCCAAGGGACGATATACGATTTAAATTTGTGCGTCTTGTAAAGTGGTCGAGTCCATACGCTCTCGCATATATACAGCAACAAAATCCCCGTAACAACATCCCCTTAAAACCTATAGCCAAGGGACGATATACGATTTTAAATTGTGCGTCTTGTAAAGTGGTCGATTCTATACGCTCTCGCATATACTTGCAAGCCGAGTTGGATACGGCTTCAATTTTTTCGCTTGTTTTTAGACGTTGATTATGCACGTCTTTAACTGGCTCCGTATGAGTCTGCACGGTCATGCTGCTGCGATTACGTGTAAAGTGGAGAGTGCGTGTTGCAAATATTAGATTAGGTTAAAGGACAGGCGTTACGAATGCAGTGCAAGCGGACAACTCTTGAGTTTATATGCTTGCTTTTAAGTGAGGAACTATTTAGCACATATAATCAGTTCTATTACTGTGAACGATTTGCTGTTCCGTTTGATAGGAAATGCATAGCAGTGCAACTGTCTAGCCGACACGCCGTTATTCACCTAAGTGTGGACAGCTCGGATGTCTACGGTAGCCCCACCGTAGTAGGGTGCGTTATTGCCCTAAATCGTTCACATTTCTTCTAAACACTCACTCCGACCTTGTGTGTTCTCGCTATGCAACACAGCGACAACATCCCCTTAAAACCTATAGCCAAGGGACGATATACGATTTTAAATTGTGCGTCTTGTAAAGTGGTCGAGTCCATACGCTCTCGCATATATACAGCAACAAAATCCCCGTAACAACATCCCCTTAAAACCTATAGCCAAGGGACGATATACGATTTTAAATTGTGCGTCTTGTAAAGTGGTCGATTCTATACGCTCTCGCATATATACTTGCAAGCCGAGTTGGATACGGCTTCAATTTTTTCGCTTGTTTTTAGACGTTGATTATGCACGTCTTTAACTGGCTCCGTATGAGTCTGCACGGTCATGCTGCTGCGATTACGTGTAAAGTGGAGAGTGCGTGTTGCAAATATTAGATTAGGTTAAAGGACAGGCGTTACGAATGCAGTGCAAGCGGACAACTCTTGAGTTTATATGCTTGCTTTTAAGTGAGGAACTATTTAGCACATATAATCAGTTCTATTACTGTGAACGATTTGCTGTTCCGTTTGATAGGAAATGCATAGCAGTGCAACTGTCTAGCCGACACGCCGTTATTCACCTAAGTGTGGACAGCTCGGATGTCTACGGTAGCCCCACCGTAGTAGGGTGCGTTATTGCCCTAAATCGTTCACATTTCTTCTAAACACTCACTCCGACCTTGTGTGTTCTCGCTATGCAACACAGCGACAACATCCCCTTAAAACCTATAGCCAAGGGACGATATACGATTTTAAATTGTGCGTCTTGTAAAGTGGTCGAGTCCATACGCTCTCGCATATATACAGCAACAAAATCCCCGTAACAACATCCCCTTAAAACCTATAGCCAAGGGACGATATACGATTTTAAATTGTGCGTCTTGTAAAGTGGTCGATTCTATACGCTCTCGCATATATACTTGCAAGCCGAGTTGGATACGGCTTCAATTTTTTCGCTTGTTTTTAGACGTTGATTATGCACGTCTTTAACTGGCTCCGTATGAGTCTGCACGGTCATGCTGCTGCGATTACGTGTAAAGTGGAGAGTGCGTGTTGCAAATATTAGATTAGGTTAAAGGACAGGCGTTACGAATGCAGTGCAAGCGGACAACTCTTGAGTTTATATGCTTGCTTTTAAGTGAGGAACTATTTAGCACATATAATCAGTTCTATTACTGTGAACGATTTGCTGTTCCGTTTGATAGGAAATGCATAGCAGTGCAACTGTCTAGCCGACACGCCGTTATTCACCTAAGTGTGGACAGCTCGGATGTCTACGGTAGCCCCACCGTAGTAGGGTGCGTTATTGCCCTAAATCGTTCACATTTCTTCTAAACACTCACTCCGACCTTGTGTGTTCTCGCTATGCAACACAGCGACAACATCCCCTTAAAACCTATAGCCAAGGGACGATATACGATTTTAAATTGTGCGTCTTGTAAAGTGGTCGAGTCCATACGCTCTCGCATATATACAGCAACAAAATCCCCGTAACAACATCCCCTTAAAACCTATAGCCAAGGGACGATATACGATTTTAAATTGTGCGTCTTGTAAAGTGGTCGATTCTATACGCTCTCGCATATATACTTGCAAGCCGAGTTGGATACGGCTTCAATTTTTTCGCTTGTTTTAGACGTTGATTATGCACGTCTTTAACTCGCTCCGTATGAGTCTGCACGGTCATGCTGTTGCGATTACGTGTAAAGTGGAGAGTGCGTGTTGCAAATATTAGATTAGGTTAAAGGACAGGCGTTACGAATGCAGTGCAAGCGGACAATTCTTGAGTTTATATGCTGGCTTTTAAGCGAGGAACTATTTTGCACATATAATCAGTTCTATTACTGTGAACGACGAGGGACGAACGGGTGCCGCTATAAGGAGCCGTGAACCCCCGTGAACCCCCGGCTGTCTCTCCAGGAGTTCGTCAAGTCCAGCGCCCGGGCTCCACAGGGCAAGCTGTGGTAGCCAGGGCTTGGCCTGCATGATGGCTTTCGCCGCACCGCCGCCCAAGGCTCACTGTTTTGTTCTTAGTGCACCAGAAGGCAGCACTGTCGACGATGTAATCGACGCACTGGAAGCAGTAACCGGACCAGCCGGTATCAAGTCCCTCCAGCACATGGGAGGTGTAAAGTTCGGCGCCGCAGCCGCAAACGTCCATGCAGCAACAAAGCTCAAGAGCCGAGGCACCATTCTTCTGAATGGCGAGTCAGTACCCCTTGTCAGTGTTGGGCCAGAAATCGTCCATGTATCAGTATTCCGTGTGCCACTGTGGGTAGGCGACGCAGCCCTTGCAGCTGCTCTCTCCGCCTATGGCAACGTCCAGAGCGTCCATGAGCCAGTCTTCAAAGGTCGCCCAGGAGTCGGCACCGGCGTCCGAGTGGCACGTGTCGAGATGAAGAAGCCAATACCGAATTTCCTGTCGGTTCAAGGCTTCAACGTGATGTGTGACTACCGGGGCGTGCAAAAGTTGTGCTCTAGGTTCCGTCTTGCAGGCCATATTGCAAAAGACTGCGTCACACCCCGGTGTCCACGCTGTAACGTCTATGGGCACGCCACGGAAGGGTGCACTGAAGCCTGTCGTAGGTGCTCCGGTAACCACGCAACAGCAGACTGCGTAGGACCTAAATCCTTCGCAGCAGCAGCAGCGGGTGAACAAGAGAGCAGCGACGTATCACCGCCAGCCCTCGCTTCACAGGAACAAGTTCCTGCACTCGGGTCCGAAAGTGAGACCCTAACATCAGGGGCTGAGTCCCAAGCCGAATCGCAAGACATACGGGACCTACCTCCTCCTTCTGAGATGGACTCGCCAGCTTCTTGCGTCCTAAGCAAGACCGGCGACTCTTCCTCTGAGACCCACGAGGAACACAGTGAATCACCCGTGTCTGCACCCAGCAGTGACCACGCCAGTTGCAGTTCCGACACGGGGGGCTCATCTGGTAGCTCCGACGCGCCAAGGGCGCCCATGGGGCGCGGTACACGAGCAGCGGGACGTCCGGAGGTCCCACTCACCAGCCCAAACAACAGCACAGCCGTAAGCACGCAACCGAGATGACGAGCTCCCGAGGCAGCAAGTACTCTGCCCAAACCCGCAAGATGAACTTGTCTAATCCACTGTACAAGATCACAGGCCGTGTCGTCGGAGCGTCCGCCGGGGACTGTGCCATGGAAATCGACCGCCAAGCCACCAAGCGTGTCCACCCACCGTCCACAGACTCTGATGGCTCGTCAGACAGTAGTAAGCCCCAAAAACTCGCTAATGCTCTGACGCCGTCAGAGCAATTTTCTTCTTAGGTCGTTACGCGCTCTCGCCCTCCCACCTTTTTCCATTGTTTTTATTATATCGGCGCATGCTCTCTTCACAATGGCTACGGTACATTTTCTTTCTTTAAATGTCCGAGGCTTCAGAAGCCTAGATAAACAGAGGGAGGTTATGAACTTTGCAAAGGCATGTCACGTAGATATACTATTTCTACAAGAAAGTAATTTCAGTACTCCCTATGATGTTCAATCCTTTTGTTCCCGCTTTGGAGTCGAGGCATTCTTTTCGTTAACAGATACCTTTATGTGTGGGGTCGGAGTGGTGTTTATCACGCCAGGTTTCCGTCGGGGAGCCCACTGTGTTTTTGGCTTCGATGGTCGCACGCTAGCTGTAGACTTCAACCTTCACGGCCGGCGTGTAAGAGCGCTAGTAGTTTATGCTCCGGCTCAGCGCGCGAGCACCTCTGACTTTTTCCATTCACTCGATTCCTATATGTTCGATAATTACCCCACCTTTTTAGTAGGTGACTTTAACTGTGTTGAAGATCCCTACAGAGATGTAAGTGGGCGCAGAATGGGGAGGCCATATAGCGGAGCTCGCGCACTGATTCAGCTTATTCGCAACTTCAAGCTCAGAGACGCGTGGATCGATACTCACGGAGATGTTTTCGTTGCCACATGGCAACGGGGATCCAATATGAGCCGGCTAGACCGCTTTTACTTCCCTGAAGTTTTGGCCCCACATGTTATTAGTTGCGAAGTTTTAAACTTTCCCCCAGATGTACCACGCATCACTGATCACTTCCCAGTGTCAGTGAAACTACATTTTCACCAGCATGCTGCATCTAGAAACCAATGGAAAATGGATCCAACTCTTGTAAACGACCCTGAGAGCGTAGCAACTCTGCGCACTACCTTTGAACGATTGTGCAATCGCCCACCAGAACCACGTAACTGGGACACTCTGAAAGACGGATGGCGAACTGAACTAATTAAAGCAGGCCGTGAGCGAAAAGCGCGCTTAACGACTGAGATAAATGACACACTTCGCAAGGCACGTATTGTACGTAGAGGCGAAACGCTAACATTCGCAATGCAAGACTATTTGAATCAGTTGAGGGCGCGGTACGAACTCTTGTTACGCCTTAGCTCCCGTACTGCTGCGCAGTCGCTCGTTAATGGACGGCCAGTTTCAGATCCTGCTGTTCTTCGAAGCGTCCGCAACGGTTCCTTAGGAGAACGAGCTCATGTTCCGTTTGTCGAGTTACCCAGTGGCGTACAGTCTGACCGAGAGGAGGATATAATGAGGGTATTCAAAACACATTTTTCAAACCTGTTCACGGCAGAGAATACAAGCGCAGAGCGTCACAACATTACAGTCAATGAGTTTTGCACGGGAATCTCTCGTGTACCAGAAGAAATTTGCGATCGTCTATGCAGTCCTGTAACATTCGAAGAACTGCGCCTTGTGCTTCGGCAGATGAACTCCAGTGCCGCACCTGGCCCTGATGGGATACCTTTAATCTTTTACAAAACCTTCCTTGGTGCAATACATGTCCACCTTTTGTCAATGCTTAACGGGATTCTTGCAGATGGTATTAGACCAGATTCGTTTCGTGAGAGCCGAGTCATACTCTTGCTAAAGAGTGGGGGAGAGCCGTCCGATCCGAAGGCATGGAGGCCTATTTCGTTACTCAACTCGGATTATAAGATACTGGCCGCTATTCTTGCACATCGCATAACAACTGCTCTGCCCGAAATAATCAGCGAAGTGCAAACATGCTGTATTCCAGGCCGCACAATTTTTTCTTCTCTTGCTTTGACTCGTGATCTTTTCACGTTCGCAACGAGAACGCAAGTTCCTGGCATATTTGTTTCCCTAGACCAAGAGAAAGCGTTTGATCGGGTTGAGTGGAACTACCTCTTTGCGGTGCTGGATTGCTTTGGCTTCCCAACCCGCTTAGTTGAAGTTCTTCGCCTGCTTTATACTGACCTGGAAACCTGCTTGGTAGTCAATGGCCACACATCTGAACCTATCGCCGTAAGCCGTGGTATACGACAAGGCTGTCCTCTTGCTGCACTGCTCTTTGTACTGTGTATAGAACCATTATTACAGCAAATCCAGAAATGCACATCAATACGGGGATTCCCTCTCCCAGGCCAGGGAGAGGTGAAAGTGGCCGCCTATGCCGATGATATTTCACTGTTTATTAGAAACATGGACAACTATAGAGCTTTTCTGCAGATTTTTCATACCTATAGTTGCCTGTCGGGAGCACGACTCAATCCGGGAAAAAGTAAAGCGATGCGCTTCGGTACGCACACTGAAGAGTTTCCTGATGGGGTCCAAATAGCTGAAGGAGTAAAAGTACTTGGTGTTCCTTTCCTTGCGTCTGGAGAAGTAGCCCGCACCACCTGGACTGAGATTAAGCGTAAAGTAGATAAGCGCATTGAGATAGCCAGGACCTTTTCCTTGCCCTTTACTGAGCGAGCTTATCTCATCAAAACAAGCATAGTAGCATCTCTTTACTATGTAGCCAAAATCGCTCGACCACCTCGACGAGTTTTGCAGAGAGTAGCCACCGCGTGTGGCTCTTTCTTTTTGGATGGCCACACCGAAAGCGTAGCCAGAGCACTGGTCCGCCTGCCAGTAAAATGGGGCGGCTTTAGCATTCTAGATTTCGAAGTAATGTGTCGCATGTTGGCATTGCAAAACACATGGGCACTTTTAGCAGACACGACATACCGTGGCAGAAAACTAGCAGTGTATCTGATGGGAACCTCCAGAAGGGTTTTTGGTTTGACAGATGACACGGGACCGGCGGCTGAGCGGCCACCGGCGTTCTATACGTACATGATAAGATCCATGCAGTTCTGGCGAAACAACTATCCAGACTGTGAACTGACGGACATGACTCCCACTGACATTTGTGAAGGTATAGCACTGAAAAACTTGAGCGATGAACAACGCAGAAAGTGCCGAGCAAGAAGACGCTGGTCCTTCAAAAACGCTTCCCTTCCCGCTGAAGTCCGCGATTTCAATTGGCTAAGAGAATGGAAAGCTCTCCCCACGGCCGACCGCCTAGCGGCGTGGGGTCTGGCGCCCTCCGCCTCATGTCCGCAGTGCAGGTCGTACAGAAACACTCAACCATGTCCTTCACGAATGTCTTGTGGCGCGCACTTTCTGGCGCTTGGTTACCACCATGTTTCAAGTCAGCATGCAGTGGCAGTCTCGCCATAGAGACGGTTTTGTTGAGTTGATAATGGCGATCGGAGCTTTTGTCTTATGGAAGCGGAGGGGACTGGCGTGCCTGCGGGGACGCCCGCAGCGAGCCATGTTTCCTCTGTTGTACCGTTTAAGGAACCTAATGCTCACGCATCTAAACGAAGAATTAGTGATACTGGGGGAGGAAGCATCCCTTCGGCGCTGGTCCACACGATTCATTGTTATTAGGAAAAACAGAGTGTCCATGCCTTTCCTTCCTTACTGAGAAGGTAGGCTAGTGTTTGTTATACTCTAAAAACCTACAGTGTGAATGTTGTATTGAAAAACAATGTCCTTTTCACGTAGTGTATGTGCTTGAATTCTTGTCGCAAGTGCACAGAGTCGTCATTGTATATATGCAGTCTTCATTGCAATATCATACACTGTGAGCGTCATGTTTGCCTGTACATACACATGTACAACATTGTATGCTGTATTTAGTACTTTCCGTATATTTTGTATTTTTCGAGTGTACAAATGAGTATATGCCTTGTACTGCAGAACATCCGGAAATAAAATTCTCTTAACCTTGGATGGCTACAGTAGCCCCACCTTAGTAAGGTGTGTTATTGCCCTAAATCGTTTACATTTCTTCTAAACACTCACTCCGAGCTTGTGTGTTCTCGCTATGCAACACAGCGACAACATCCCCTTAAAACCTATAGCCAAGGGACGCTGTACGATTTAAAATTGTGCGTCTTGTAAAGTGGTCGAGTCCATACGCTCTCGCATATATACCTGCAACCCGAGTTGGATACGGCTTCAATTTTTTCGCTTGTTTTTAGACGTTGATTATGCACGTCTTTAACTCGCTCCGTATGAGTCTGCACGGTCATGCTGCTGCGATTACGTGTAAAGTGGAGAGTGCGTGTAGCAAATATTAGATTAGGTTAAAGAACAGGCGTTACGAATGCAGTGCAAGCGGACAATTCTTGAGTTTATATGCTGGCTTTTAAGCGAGGAACTATTTTGCACATATAATCAGTTCTATTACTGTGAACGATTTGCTGTTCCGTTTGATAGGAAATGCATAGCAGTGCAACTGTCTAGCCGACACGCCGTTATTCACCTAAGATTGGACATCTTGGATGGCTACGGTAGCCCCACCGTAGTAGGGTGCGTTATTGCGCTCTTGAACTCTTGATGACTGCACTGGATTCCTGCTTTTGTTTTGTTGCACTTGCATGTCCAACCCTTATGCCCACCTCCTATGGTCTCGGAAAGAGACTGGCAGTATTGAAAATAAATAATAAATCCTTTACATTTCTTCTAAACACTCACTCCGAGCTTGTGTGTTCTCGCTATGCAACACAGCGACAACATCCCCTTAAGACCTATAGCCAAGGGACGCTATACGATTTAAAAGTGTACGTCTTGTAAAGTGGCCGAGTCTGTATGTTCTCGCTATCGTGCGTCTTTTTGGGGCAAAACACCTTAAGGCCGAGCCTTGCCTGCTATCCTTCGTCGTCGCCTTGTGTGGGGGTGGGCCGATCCCGGAGTGTTGTCTGCTGACCCAGACAGTGTCGCCTGCTGTCGTGAGAGACAGCGAAAGGCGCGCGTTGACTATGGAAACGCTGTTTCTTCGATGAACGCTTTACCAGCGCGCAAGGAACGAGCACGCGCCCTCGACCGCGAGAGGCAACGCTGACGCAGGCAGAGTCTCCTAGCGAGTTTCTTGATTGAAAAATACCGACTGCTGGCGCTGGAGAACCGTTCACCGGCCACCCATATACATATATATATATATATATATATATATATATATATATATATATATATATATATATATATATATATATATATATATATATATATATATATATAGGCACTGGATCTTGACTTGCAATGAAGTGCCGGTGGGAGATTTCACTTGTGCGTAGTTGAACGATAAGGATTCGTAGCGTACGCGTTAACTAAATGTAATCGGGAACTCGACACGATCTACGACGTGGGAGCGCAGGAACCTCGTAAAGACGAGGGGCATATATGACAACGCGTGTGTAAATATACACGCGCATTGTCACCCATTCACATGCATGAGTGGGCAATGTCACGGGTGATTTACGGTAACACCGAACGATCCCCAGTGCTTCGCTCACTCGTCATGGTTCACTTCGTGGAGATGCGTGATTTTCACTGTCCGCTTCGGAGTTTGGTTGCTTCATTTTATGTGTACTTAAGTGTAATATTCATGAATGAATATAAGGTCAAGCCAATTGCAGTTGGCAGTACCGAAGTTGGCTCTCCGCGCCATGTGAAAGCGAAAAAAGTTGCGTCGGTGTCTCTCACGTAGATCGGCGCTTATGCTGCATGGTATACGCGTGCTGTGTTACAAATCCGCCTTGTGGTAATATCGCGCGGGAATGTCTACAGCTTTCATAGCGAAGCAAAGTATACGTCTCTCTTCTCCGCCACGATTCTTTTCTGTTGTCAGCAAAAAAATATCGGCCCATCCTGGAGGCAGTGCAAAGCCCTCTGGAGCGCAGAAAGCTTCAAGCATCTCGTCAATAATCATTCAATAAATCATTTGAACAACAAATAGAGCGCGCGCGCGCGCGCGCGTGTGTGTGTGTGTGTGTGTGTGTGTGTGTGTGTGTGTGTGTGTGTGTGTGTGTGTGTGTGTGTGTGTGTGTGTGTGTGTGTGTGTGTGTGTGTGTGTGTGTGTGTGTTGTGATCAGTCGCTGGTCTCCGGAGCGGTGCTAGCCGCCAGTGAGACGTTACGAGAGTTCGGTATAGGGGTTGACCTTTCAAGGAATACGCTTGTCGAAGGCAACTTCGCTGCTACAGCAACCGTTCGTACAAGTCTGCTGGCCTCCATCGTAATCGGCCTTAGCACTTTATAAACCCCATTAGTTATTATTATTATTATTATTATTATTATTATTATTATTATTATTAGTAGTAGTAGTAGTAGTAGTAGTAGTAGTAGTAGTAGTAGTAGTAGTAGTAGTAGTATGCCGAAATCCCATGCACGCGAATTTGTGCGCAAACGCGACGAGCGACAAAACGGGCCATCGCGACACGGATCGCTTGGTCAGTCGGTCGAGCGGCTTCTGGAGATTTAGGAACGGTCGCACGTCGCCCCGAAGTCGTACGAGCGACAGCCAACAGGTAGAAGCCGGTACAGGATGTACTTATACCTGAGCGACTTTGTGCCGGTTGGCGCTTGTGAACAGCCCGTCAACATTTTCCATAGACCTAAATAATTTTTTTAAAGCTGGCAGAATACATTGAAACATATGTATCGTCGCTCTGCACAACAAAACAGTTCACTTTAAGTTATTGCTGCGCGCACCAAGGAAGTTTTGGCACGCAGTAGCCAGCAACGCCGGGGAGACGTCGCCTGCCTTGGGTTTAATTTGCGGAGGACCTGTGATGCAGTGACGCGACAGTGATTACGGTTGCGTCGCTCGGTAAAGCACTAAGTTCAATGCGTGGAATTGGGATTGTCGCGGCATCTGTTTGGTGCATAGTTCTCATGTGCAAACGCAATTCCAAGTTCTCATGTGCAAATGCTTATGATGCGAGTATGCCCTGTAAAAAAAAAATCTATTTCTTTTTGTGTCTCTTTATACTGTGCGTATCAAGTTCTGTATATTATATCACACAAAACTTGTGTATATAGTACAACATTTTTTTTGCTTGTTTGTTTGTTCTTGAGCATTTCGTAATGTATTGATGACCAACTGTATTTCTGAAAATTGCTAAAAATGTATAATGACGTGATTTACTTCGTTTTCTCACATTTCCTAAATGTTATCATAATGGTTTCACAGTTCTGAGTGCGAAAATCCCAATACGAACATTTTATAGAGGTAAACTGTGTTCCTCATCTGTTATTTTGCTGACGCCTGAAAAATGGGACCATGAACACGTCAAGCCTTGCTGGCTTTTTGTCCGTGGCGCTCAACATCGGTTGTGTGTACGCTGAAATAAATTTGATTTCATTTGACTCGAACGCGGAGGTCCCCGCGCTTCCGCAGGAAGCCTTCAACGCACGCGCAGAGCAGCCACCAAAGATTTGATTGATTTATGGGGTTTAACGTCCTAAAACCACCTATATGATTATTAGAAGAGCCATAGTGGAGGGCTCCGGAAATTTCGACCACCTGGGGTTCTTTTAACGCGCACTGACATCGCACAGTCACACGGGCCTCAACATTTCGCCTCCATCGAAATGCAGCCGCCGCGGCCGGGATTCGGTCCCGCGACCTTCGGATCATGCAGCCGAGTGCCATAGCCACTAGACCACCGTGGCGGGGCGGCCACGAAAGAGAATTCCTTCGTCCTGGCACTCATAATTAGCAAAACCTCGATATAGCGGACATTTTTGTTGTGTTTCGTATCATGTAATAAGCTCCCATCAACAGTGTGGTTTGATTCTAGCGCTGATACAGCACATTGGCCTGTATCTGCGTTTCTGGGAGCGCTCTTGAACGCAGCCGGGATCGTGGCAGACGTCCAGCACTGGTCGTCGCCTCTCAGCGCAGACAGATTGCGTGAGAGATACGGTTGCCGCTTACCGGGATTGCTGAATCTCGAGTTATAAAAATGCATGACGAAGTACTGCTGCCCAAGTGCCGTCGAGATTTGCTGCCCCGTATCAAGCGCAAGCTTTCCGGTCTCTTGCGCCGCCATTGTGCGAACACAACGTTGCTTTTGCGTGGAAAATAGAACGTCCCATATGCTATAGCGAGCGTGACCCATGCCGCGGATTGCCAGTGTGGCGTTGCGCTGCCGTGCTCGAGGCTTCAATCCCGGCCACGTCAGCCGCATTTCGTTGAAGAAATTCGGGCGGTCAAAAATCAGCGTCGAATCATCGTTACGATGTGCCTTACGATGCGGTCATGGTTTTGGCAAGTAAACTAAAAGATTTTATGGACCTAAGTGCGAGGCGGCGCATTAGAGATATATATCTATAACCATATATATATATATATATATATATATATATATATATATATATATATATATATATATATATCTCAAATTGTGGCAGCTTTTAACATGCGCCAGAACGCTAATAGAGGGACGCTTTTGCAATCTTCATTCTCGTGTCGGAAAGAACAAGGCGAACTCAGCGCTGAAAACCAGCCAGAAGATATATATATATATATATATATATATATATATATATATATATATATATATATATATATATATATATATATATATATGCGTCGCGTTTTTGCCAGACGAAAGGACGCAGCGACGGGTCACCTCGAAAGAGCGCTCGTTTTCGTTACCTCCGCTTACATTCCGCCGCTGCAACGTTATCTTGGCAGTCCGGATACATTTGAGATAACGTCAGCGAGGCAGGCAAGCAACGTCATGGTCGCATATTTATTTCCTTCACGGCGCCGTCGAAGCGGCCTATAGAAGAAGGCTGCATGCCTGCGACGACAGCATGCACTGTATACGTGACCTATTTGGCTGGCGCCACTAAACAGCACGTAGCTCTACGAACTTGTTGACGGCGCTATATAAGTGCACCCTCCACAAAAACTGGACGCATTACTTAATATAGATGTCGCTTTGGTCTTTAATATAAGGCTCCTGTCTTTTCTTTTTTGGCACTTGATTTTGTGTTCTCGCCACTTGGCTATAACTTTCGTGGCGCCGTTAGCCGCGCGTGCGTAAACAACGGTCGTTGTAACCATCCTTTTGCGTTAAGCTCACGACTGCTACACAAAACAGCACGCAATTTCTCTCCGTGTAAACCTTGATAGTTAAAAACAAATGCTAATCGATCGAACACGCGAGTGTCAACGGAACGCGAAGGATGGCGAGGTTCGAGGCGAAGAGGAAAGAATGCGCGAAAACAGGACGCTATATTTCAGGAGGAAAGCCAGCAGATTTCGCAAAGGCGCTTCGCGACAAAGCGGGGAAGTGCGCTCACAGACGCGCGCGTGATCACGAAATGTGAGCGGGCGCTGGCCTCGCCTTTCGGAAACAAAGGTTGCAGAGGTTCGCGGAAAGCGGCTACGCCGCAGGCTGCAGTGGCAGCCGGCCTTCGCTCCATTTCTGCGGCGTGAGGCGGCCCAGACGCCCAAGATAGCGCGCCCCGGCCTGGCGCCTCGCCAAAGGGGCGGGCGGCTGCAGATAAGGGACCGCTATAAAGGGAGGCCCCGTGCGCCCAGACACCCTTTGGTGGTTTGCGCTCCCGTGGTGACTCGCCTGGATGGTCGGCTCGTGTCCTGGATTACTGTTCGGCGCACCGTTCGTGTCGGAGGCCCGCTCACCTCCGTGGATCCACGGATACGTTAGCTGTCCCACTCGGTCGCCAAATTGCGCCTTCCATCTCGAACGTCTCGGCGCTTCGTCCGCACCGCATTCCTATACTGGACGCGCGCAAGCTGTCGTGACGCGAGCTCGCTTCGCTCGTTTTGGGACTGAGCAAACGTATCGTAAGCCAGCGAGACGTTTATACGGTCGCAATGCGAACGCTTGGCGTTCAGGTCACGCTAACTCTGCGAGAATCCTTTCCTGTCCCTTGCAGAGTACGTTCTGCACTCCTTACGTGGCCTGGCGCTCACTGCGTGTTGCTTCCGGAATCGCCGTTTGACTCGCTGCATTGGACGGTATGTGTCGCGGAGGGTGTGTCAGTCGTGTTTGGCGTGGCGTCCCTGTAAGACGTCGTTTCAGTCTTGCGCGCACAAGTGCATGGCACGGCACTCTCGTCGCTGCTTTCAGCCGCCGTCCTGTTCACTTGGCAACGCAGAAAATCGCGCTCTCGGCCAGAATCATCCGTTGCCGACAACACCAAAATGCAGCAGTAGCGCGAGAATGCGAAATTCGTCTAAACGTATTACTCTATAGGGGATAACTATATGCGGGAAGAATTGGCCGCTGCCCACAGTCACTTGGCTCGCAGCAACGCAGTGTGCGTTTGGCCACGTCGTTGTGTACAGCAACCGCCGCCCCGTTTTCTTTTTTTTCCTGGAGAAATAACGCGGATATATTTTTGGCTCAAACGAAGGAACGAGGTGGGAGATGTTATTCGGTGTGCTCGGAGGCGTATCGGTAAAGGAGATAATCTCTATACGTGAAAAGCTTACGCGGTTGGCGTGCCGAACAGTCTTGTGTCGCTGTTTACGGAGACCGCATTCTGTCACGATTCACGTTTTCTATCATTTTTTTGCTGTCAGCGCAGCTGGCAGCAGCTGGGCTCCGTTCGGAAGCGTTGTGCTGTTTTTGGAGCCGGCTGACGAAGCGTGCAGCGGCTCCTTTCTTTAGACGACCTTTGCGGTGCCCTCGCGCTACTCGCGCGGCAGAACTGCGCCGTCACAATCAAGGCCGCTGCTGATAACGCGGCTCCGCGAGCGTCACGATCGTTTCGAGGTGCCAGGGTTATCGGTGGACCTTTCGAGAGGTCGAGTGAACGAACCGCAGAGCGGGGCTCATGCACGCGCCTCTGCGCGATAAGAGTGGGCCACGCGGAAGATACGCGCGTCATGCGCTGCCGCGTCACTGGAAACAAACAGAGCTCGCTAAATCGGGAAGGCGTTGGCCACGAGTTCTTTTCCTCCATTGCTAGGCCAGATGAGCGCACTCGACCGTCCGCTCTTACACCGCAGTCGAGAGCAAGCGAACGTGCCTGACGGCTCGTACCGATACGTGTAACCCTGGTTTTGAGAACGGCTAATCATAGGACTCGTGACCAGTGACGAAGGCCCGTTTGCTCTACGCAACCCCCTCCCTACCCCCCCCCCCCCCCCCGCACTCCCATTTTGCACCTCTACAGCCAGCTTCTTTCTTTCTTGTACGTGCGGCAAAAAAAAGTAAAAAAAAAAGGAATATTCGCGACGCACTGTTGCCGCATTTTTGCACACGCTTTTTATTAAGATCTATTTGCATTATATACTTTATGT
>JABSTT010001990.1:0-58963 GCA_013339685.2 Hyalomma asiaticum
ATGCTTATAGCTGACTTCAGATGTTGCAGATTTTCTGCTCATTGACGTAATCTTTCAACACGGGGCTCCGCGCCAGCTTCTAAGGGATCGTGGCCGCTGCTTCCATGCAAAGATAATTGACGAAATCCTGCATAGCTGCTCTACTGCACATCGGCTTAGGAAAGGCTATCATCGACAGACCAACGGTCTTACCGAGAGGCTGACCCGCACTCTCACGGATATATTGTCCATGTACGTCTCCGCCAATCACACGGATTCGGACGCCACCCTACCTTACGTTACTTTGGCCTACAACACGTCCAGGCATCCTGGCACGTCTCCCGTGCCAGGATGGCTCGCCCATCGCTCACACTCGGCTACGTACTTCACAGGACCTCCAAAAAGAGCGGTATGAGAATCGCCACCGTGACGCAACCCTCCTGAATCTCTGGTTCTACTCTGGACTCCGTCTCGACAACAAGGCCTTTGCGAGAAGCTCCTCCCTCGCTGCACAGGACCCTACAAGGTTCTCCAGAAGCTCAACGATGCCGACTACCTTATCACTCCGCTACAACAACGCCCGTCTTCTCCCTTTACGTCTGCTACTGAAGTTGTCCACGTGTCGTGGCTAAAACCATACCGCACCACCAGAGCTGAATAATTTTAGAAGGCGCCGGGACGGCGCTACGCCCGCCGGGAGTGATGTTACGAAGCTCTCCGAACCGAGGCTGTCAAACGAACGATCGGCTATGCGAAGAGGAAGAGACGGACCATGTGCGATTCTGGCAGCCATACTGCCGCAGCCACAGGCTGTACATATTTCAATGTGCCCATCAGGCTCTACCGCGTTGCTGGGATTCCCTGTGACAATATATATATATATATTATATATATATATATATATATATATATATATATATATATATATATATATATATATATATATATATATATGTATATATATATATATATATATATATATATATATTGTGTGGATGCGGTTGTCTCGGTGTATTTATTAGGCCTCGATGATGCAGGGAACCGGCCGCGCCCAAAGCATCGAACAGACTACAGATGGTTACCTACAGCCGATGAACAACAGCCTTTGTGATGATGATTATGTACAGATGACGAAGAGGAGCGTTTTAGGTGCCCACACTAATTTCCCCCGCGTGAGAGCGGCCATCCTGGCCGCAGCTTAGAGAGATGTAGCGCGCCTTGTGAAAGGCTTCATACGCGAAACGTGGACTACTTCAGTAGCGCGGCAGCGACGGTCGGTTGGAAGAACAACAGGTGCTACGCGATAGTTCACGGGAGATGTCTGCGCTAAGACGGCGTAGGGAACGATGAAACGAAACTGAAATTCGTCACACAAGCCAGGAGTGCGAATTGGTGTCCACAAAAGCACTTCATCGCCAGGGCGGAAGGACACGACGCGATGACAGGCGTTATAGTTAGTTTTGCGATACTGTTGGCTTGCTTCGGTATTTGTGCGCGCGAGCTGGCGAGAGCGCAATATACGGGACAGGTATTCTTCAGACGACGAGGAACAGGCTTTCATGGGCGCAGCGAAGAAAGAGGCGTCAAGGAAGGAAGACGGCGAAGGCGAACGGCCATAAACAAGGTAGAACGGCGACTATCTGGTTGTACGTTGGACAGTGGTGTTGTATGCGAACGTCACGAAAGGCACAATTGTGTCCCAGTTTTTGTGGTCTGGTCGTACATACATGGCTATCATGTCGGAAAGCGCCCTATGGAATCGGTCAGTCAAGCCTTTGGTTTGGCGATGGTAACTCGACGTAGTCTTGTGAGTGGTGCCAGAATCTTTCAGCACTTCGTCTAGCAGTTGCGACAGGAACGCTTTTCCACGGTCGCTCAGGAGGACGCGAGGAGCACCGTGATGCAGTATTAGGGCTTGAAGTATAAAGTCAGCGACATCAGAAGCTGAGGAAGAACTCACGCAAGCTGTTTCCATTTTTACCGTGTCAAACTGTTGCCGTGTGAAATGGTCAACAGCTGTTACGATCCACCTCTTACCGGTGAGCGTCACCGGAAGGGGACCATGCAGATCAATTCCGAGGACTTCGAATGGTGCGGAGGGACACGGGACCGGTTGATGCTGTCCGCTTGGAGCAGATGTACGAAGCTTTCGACGTTGACAAAGTGGGCAGGAAGCGACATATCGGGCCACACTAGCAGATAAGCCGGGCCAGTAGAAAAAAAACCTTTTATTCGGTCGTAGGTTTCTGTCACGCCAAGATGGCCAGCAATCATGTCGTCGTGATATGCTTTCAAGACATGGGGCCGAAGCGAGCGAGGCAGGACAGGCACCCAGCGTTGACCGTCAGGGTGATAGATGTGGCGGTACAGGACGCTGCTGTCGAGCTTGAACTGCTCCAGCTGTCAACGAAGGCGGGCGTTAGGAAGGCAGTCTATTATGCGTCGACAATAAGAGTCCGCAAGTTGATGAGATACAAACGAGTCGTGGTCGTCTGGAGGCATCGCATCTGGAGGTGTCAAGGACGAAACAAATGAAGTGTGGGCGTTTGAGGGCGTGTCACGGATGGCATATGAATGCCCACTGCAAGGTGTGGTAGGAAGTGGACAGCGAGAGAGCGCGTCTGCGTCTTGGTGTTTTCTGCCGCTCTTGTAAACAGCAGTGAAGTCGTTTTCTTGCAGACGAAGAATCCAACGACCAAGGCGTCCGCGCCCGGCAGCGAACCGGCCTCGCCCAAAGCACCGAATTGACAACAGATGATTACCCACAGCCGATGAAGAACAAGCCTTTGGGATGATTATTATGCACAGATGACGAAGAGGAGCCTTTTAGGTGCCCACACTAAATATTGTGGGCTCAGGGATAGTGGTCGGCCAGAGCTCCCAGAGAGAACACAGAGGCAGCAAAACAACAAGCACCTTTACTCGTCGGAGGCCCAGGCGAGACTGCCGGCTGCTGCAGCCAGCCAACCATGAGCGCGAGCCAGCCGAGCACGAGCTCAGCTCAGGCAGCTCAGGCAGCCCCTCGTCGTCGTCGGCTTCCCCACAATATATATCTTAAGTCAACATATAAAGAACGCCCATAAGCTCTGTCGGCTTTTCAAGCACAGATTCCACATTTCACAGATTTTCTGAGAGAGTTGTCAGTCCAGAATATGCTTGAGTTTCACGAGAGCGCTATAAAATCAAAAGTATTCCAAAAATTTCCGGCACAGTTTCACATACTGCTCATCGACACGGGAACAGCACTAGAAATGCCTCATCTGATATCCCCGCAAACAGTGGCAATGGTTTATACTGCCGCATATTGAACAAAAATTTAGGTAACCTTCCCCTCCCACTGGGGCGGAAGTGGAAGAGGGGGGAGGGAAGCTGCTGACGGGTCCATTTCTAGATCAAGGAGATGCTCCTCCGGTGGTGGTGTGTCATTGCGGGTTGACTGGTCACGGAGCAGCTGCGGACACAGCGTACGGAGAAGAGCCAGAGCAGCCTCTAGGGTAGTAGGCGAGGCGGCCGCCGGGAGGCTGGACCGGCAAGGACTTGAAGCGGCGGCGAGGCGAGTTCGGTGAAGGGCCCCGTTCTGGTGTTGGCGCGGTGTATTTCGGGCACCCCACAGGTGGGGCAAAGGAGGCGGGCCTCTTCAGGTGTGTAAGTGGCCAGGGGCTCTGACGGGTACCGCTCCGTAAGAAGGTTGCCGCAGAACGGCTCCGGAGCCGCGGCTGGGGGGTCCCCAATGGCTGGTCGGGGCTGGAGCTCCCAGGGGAGCCGCGATGCCCAGCCGACGGGGGAACCAGCCGGGTCCAGGATTGTCCAAGTGGCAATCGTGCGGCGGCCGCCTGCCGGAGTGCGACGTTGGTGCCGGGTGTGGGGACACTCCGAGGCAGGGGGATAAGGTCGGGTCCAGTGGCGGGCGGGACCGTATAAAGGACGCTGACCACGATTCATCTGGATAGCGCGCGGAGCATTGCATGAAATTGCTGGCAGGGCAATGCTTTCGGGCAACTTCACATGTTGAACTTCACATCTTGCAACTTCAATGTTGGACAAGCCAGCGAATAGAACGACGAGTATATCGTGAGGCTTAAGAGGGGCGCGAGACGTAGCGTTTGAGTTCAGAGACATGGATTGGTCCAATCAACGTGCCGGTAGTGCAATCTCTTAAGCGGTAAGTTAAACTGCCAAGCTTACGTGTAATAAGGAAAGGACCGTCCCATCTTGGCGCTAAGGACGCTGAGATACCTTTAGCCGAGTCGCTCAAGGAATGGGCGCGGCGTAAGACAAGGTCACCACGCTCGTACTCAATGTCACGACGCCCTGCGATATACTGACATGATTGTTCGAGCCTCGCATTATCTAATTGCTCACGGGCAGCAGTGATAGCTTTGGTGAGGCGCCTCTGCTGTGATTGAGCAAAAGTGTGGTTATCCGGATGTGACGAATCCGACGGCACCAGGGGGGCGGCTTAGTGGTAAGGAGAGTTCCCTGCCAAAGTTCAAAAATGCAGGAGTATAACCAGTAGATCTATTTACAGTTGTACGCGTAGCAAACGCCATTTCGGAAAGGTTAACGTCCCATTCCGTATGATCTGCAGTACGCGCCCTGAGCATTGTCCTCAAATTTCGGTTAATGCGTTCTGTTATGTTCGCCTGTGGGTGGTAGGCGATGTCTTTTTATGTTTGATGCCCAACGACGAACACTTCTTCGTGAACGTGCGACTCGTGAAGTAAGTCGCGTTATCGGTGATTAATTGAGCAGGAAAACCGAAACGCGAAAACGCATCAAGAAGGCATTTCCAAATCCTTCGCGAAGTTAATGCTCGTAGAGGGTATAACTCAACCCACTATGTAAAGTGGTCGGTAGCCACGAATAAATAGCGGTTTCCCCGGGGTGTGCGGGGAAAAGGTCCCATAATATCACACGCCGCAATTTTCCAAGGGCTGTTACTAATGACAGGCTCCATCAAGCCTGGTGGCGGACCACCACGTGGTTTAGCCCGTTGGCAAACCAAACAACCTCGCGTATAGCGTAAGACATAATGCCGCATTCTTGGCCATGTAGCTGTCTGACATAACTTATCGAAAGTCTTGTTGGCAGAACTATGATCGGCGAAGGCAGAGTCATGAAAGTACCGAATAAAATCGGTCCTGAGGCTACGTGGGATAACCACGCGAAGGGGGGAGTTACCGTCATCCTCATCAGCTTGAGGAATGTACCGTAGAAGTAGGCCGTCGCTAGCGATGACGTAAGCGTCGAACTCACCACCGTTTGGTGCTTGCGGACTACGGTCACCTAAGTAGTTGAGTATACGCCGGCATGAGCTGTCCTTGCGCTGCTCCTCGAGCAGACGCTTCCTGCTGACCAATGTACCCCACTGCTGATCTGTGTCAACGGCGGCAACCAGAGGTGTTGGCTCCTGTAGGGAAGAGGGCTCGGGCAAAGGTGCGCGAGACAGTGCGTCAGCGACTTTGTTTTGGGCACCACTGCGATGTTCGATAGTGAAATGATATCTTTGCAACGTTAATATCCAGCGAGCCAGGCGACCCGCTGGGTTCTGCAGACGCTGCAACCACGTCAGTGCCATATGATCCGTTTGTACAGTAAACGAGGCACCGTCCAAGTACATATCAAACTTCTTAAGCGCAAATGCTATCGCGAGGCATTCGCGCTCAGTGACGGTGTAATTCATTTCGGCAGACGTAAGTGTGTGACTTGCGAAGGCAACTGGTCGCAACTCGTTCTTAAATTCCTGCAGTAAAACGGCGCCTAGACCATAGTCGCTGGCGTCTGTTTGCAACACAAACGGCTTGTTCAAGTCTGGAAGCTTTAGGGCTGTGGTTTCGGCAATAGCACTGGTTATGGCTTTAAATGCACTTTGCTGAGATTCGCCCCAACTCCACTTCACGGCTTTTCTGATGAGTTGGTTAAGCGGTACCGTTAATTCAGCGCAACGTGGTATGAAACCACGGTAGAACGCAATCATCCCGAGAAAGCGCTGAAGGCTTTTTACGTCGTGAGGGCACGGGTATTCTGCAATGGCACGAAGTTTCGCTTCATTGGTACGAAGCTGCCCATCGTCCACGATAAAGCCAAGCAACTCCACTTTCGAGCGCGTGAGTTGGACCTTCTTAGGACTGACAGTAAGGCCAGCTTTCTGCATTTTCTGAAGAACAATGCTAAGGTGTTCTAGGTATTTTTCGAAATTGCGCGAAAAGATGACAACATCATCCATATATGACATTGCGAATTTGTACCGTACTTCATCGAGAACGATATCCATCAGGCGTTGGGAAGAACTGGGTGAGTTCTTCAAGCCGAATGGCATGCGCACGAATTCGAAGAGCCCTTTATAACATGTGAATGCGGTCTTAGGGATGTCACTTGGATCCATCTCTATCTGTAAGAAGCCACGCGAACAATCGAGTGTTGTAAATACTCGTGCGTTACCCAGGCTTGACAATATGGACTCAATTGATGGAAAGGGATAAGCGTCCCTAACCGTGACGTCGTTTAAACGGCGGTAATCAACGCATAAGCGTGCTGTGCCATCTTTCTTTGGCGCCAAAACGATAGGAGAGGCCCAAGGGCTTTGGGATGGTCTCACCACACCGGTGTCAATCATTTCCTGGAGAGAAACGTCCAGGAGCGCCCGCTTTTGCACGCTCAGTGGCCTTGGATTGCAGCTCCAAGGTTGCGTGTCTCCTGTGTCGATGCGGTGACGCAGAACAGGAGTACAGCCTGGCTTCTCCGTGAATATGGCTGCGAATGGCTCCAGCGTACGCACAAGCTGTCGCTTCTGCGCATCCTGAAATGGACTTTTTTCGACAGTCTCCAATATCTTAGATGGCAGCACAGAACTGCAGAGGAACGTGGCTGAGTCATGAGCATTAGATACAGTCAGTGACGCAGGAGCGAACTCACACAGATCACCTGTGCAATTAACCCGGAACCCACCGTTCGCTAAGTCTAACACGATGTTCTCTCGCGCAATAAAGTCGCGCCCCAGTAGCACCGCTACTGCCAATCCCGGACAATGAATAAAACGCTGTCTGCAAGTCTTGCTCGCAAAGGAGAGCTTGAGACGCACTGCAGCTCGCGCCGTGATTAATGCTCCATTAGCAGCCCTCAAACGCGTATTGCATTGTGCGAGTAGCACTTTACGCGTTTGGCACAAGTGAAAAATGTCATCTCCAATGAGGGAGACGCTGCCGCCAGTGTCTAGAAGCGCGGATACTTCCGTGCCTAAAACGTGTACCCGAATATACGGTACAGGGGACGAGCTAGTCGAACTAGCGCATTCTATCCGGCAAACAGATAGAAGGTCAGTTTGCTCACCCTCGGTAGTTTTGGCTTTGTGCGGTGTAGGGGAGCTCGGGCTCGTTACCACCGCGGGCCGTAGGCGTTTCCCTTGGGAGAAACACGATTAGTCGAGGGCGTCATGGGACACTCACTCCGGTAGTGTCCACGCTGACCACATCGGTAGCATGAGCGAGCCTGACATACATCTTCCCTATACCCTCTCCGTGTCTGCGGCGTATAAGCGGCACGAGAGGGACCTCCGGCGTTCAGAGGATTTCGTTGCCGGTCTGAGGGAGTGGACCGGGTTGGTGGCAGGGAATGGTCGTCCTCGGTAACCCTGGAAGTGCAGGGCCCCCGCCACCACGGAGAGTTTCCGCCAATGGGGCCAAGAGAACCGAGTTCTCCATCCGGGCCCGCCACGGAAGTTCGTGGCTGGGGACAGTACGATGGTACTGGCCCATTGTTTGTCTCCCTCCAAGCACAGGCTGGCTCGAGAGCAATGTCGGCTGGTGGTGGCGGAGTGTAATGCTGTTCCCAAGACAGCGTTTCCGATATTTGCCGAACGAATCGTGCAAGCTCTTCAAGGGAGCAAAATGAGCGGCCAAAGAGGTATGGCCTAAAACGTGGATGGCACCGCCTTATGACATGGGAGACCTTAACCGTCTCAGTGGCGCTAGGATCAGCGCGGCGGAACAGCTCCTGCATCGCCCGAACATACTCTCGCAGACCTTCGTCTGGGTGCTCAGTTCGAGCGTCCAGCTCGCGTCGGATGCGGTAGTCGTAGTCTACCGGCAGGAACTCCTCCCGGAACGCCTTGACGAATTGGTCCCAGGAGAGGAACGCAGGCTGCAGGCGCAGCCACTGTGCCGCGGTACCTCGCAAGGCAACGGGCAGGACGCGTTCGAGCAGGTCGGGCTCCGTGACGCCAGAAGCCGTCCTGTAGATAGCCAATTCATCCAAAAAATCGGTTACCGATTTACTGGAGTTGTGGCCGCTAAACGTTGGAACGTCCAACGTCATCTTCGTCAGCGCCACAGGCTGTGTGCGCTCGCGATCCGTGCGCGTGGCGGCTGTCATGTCTTCCAGCCGAGCCGTCAGCATCTGGCACAAAGAGGCGATCTGGCCCAAAGGCGATGAAGCCATTGTGTCTCCCCGCTGCTCACTGGCTCCATCTCCCACCGCAGTCCACGCTCCCGGGAGCTGCGACTCGCCTTGCGAGGCTACCTTGCGCGCCGATGAACGGGTCTCCATGGAAAAAAAAAAGAGAGGAAAAAGGGGCGGAGGAAAACACGAACAAACAAAAACCCAAAGATACCGAACCTGCCACGTACTCACGCAACCCGAGCGAAACCACAAAGAGCACGCATATATAGCATATCGCTACCGCTAACAAATAAAAATAGCAAAGGAACTCGTGAGAAAGGAAAGAATAGCTAAGCCTGCCATATTACCTCGGTGTCCCTCTCCGAGAGCTACCAGCCGGCCCCACGTTGCGGGCGCCAAATGTGGGCTCAGGGCTAGTGGTCGGCCAGAGCTCCCAGAGAGAACACAGAGGCAGCAAAACAACAAGCAGCTTTACTCGTCGGAGGCCCAGGCCAGACTGCCGGCTGCTGCAGCCAGCCAACCATGAGCGCGAGCCAGCCGAGCACGAGCTCAGCTCAGGCAGCTCAGGCAGCCCCTCGTCGTCGTCGGCTTCCCCACAATATATATCTTAAGTCAACATATAAAGAACGCCCATAAGCTCTGTCGGCTTTTCAAGCACAGATTCCACATTTCACAGATTTTCTGAGAGAGTTGTCAGTCCAGAATATGCTTGAGTGTCACGAGAGCGCTATAAAATCAAAAGTATTCCAAAAATTTCCGGCACAGTTTCACATACTGCTCATCGACACGGGAACAGCACTAGAAATGCCTCATCTGATATCCCCGCAAACAGTGGCAATGGTTTATACTGCCGCATATTGAACAAAAATTTAGGTAACAATGACTGGACGCTGTTCCTGTGTTCATTAAAGGTATGTCGGTGCAAGTGGCAGCTTATGTTCACGACATTAATTATTTTGTACGTAGGCAATTTGAGAATTTCATGGTCTTATTCATAAGTTAAAGAAAAGCAGAACCTAACAGGCAACAAAGTTTTGAAATGTAGAGAGGATGGTTGCATTCCTGTTTGGACACTTCATAAGAATCATCTGAAAACATCGTGACTGTGGAAGAATGGTGTCATCATCCACTGTATATTCGGGGACCATGCTCATTATGAGAGCTCGCTCTCCTTGCGACTGCTATGTTCGAGAGCAGGGTGGAATGAGTGCTTAACAGAGCTAGGTGGTTGGAAGGTTATAGATATTTTAAAGTTTATTACGAGAACTAGGAAAGCTCACACATTTTAGGCACACCATCACTGCTTGCCACTGTTAGCCTTATTAGTTAAAATTAGGCAACATCAATGAAATACTCAAGGGACCGGAGCGAAGGACAAACGCGCCAGAATAAAAGAAACCAACGCATTTCCAGGAGAATTCCACAGTTCCCCGGATTCACTTTACTGCACTTCTGTGGCACTTTGCTCCTATTCCAAAAATAATTGTTGTAGGACACCGAACAATAGCTGACTTGGCAGGAAGAAGTATCGAAGAAAGAATCACGTGGGTAGTTCCTCCCTGGTCATTCTTTGGCAGCCTTGCCAAAAGGGTTTATATTTTGTTGTCCCGCGCATTTCAAGCATAAACAAAGACGAGCTCAAGTATATAAACAATCTTTGCAGTGAAGTGCCTGCTCACTCAAATGAGCGACTTCATTCAGTTGCGCCATAACTTTTCGGAAGACTTGGTGTACATAAAGCAGCCTTGCGTTTAATTTGACAATGCATGCAGAAAACGTGACATAAACATACCAGAACCGTCTGTGTTCCCGATCAACATCTCCACCACTGCAAAAGAAAGCAAGCATGCTAAGTTGCTTTCTTTTCTACATTCAAAGATTTTTATTACGTGCAAGATTATATATATATATATATATATATATATATACGAACTAGTATTCCACACCCACGCATTACCAAGTGTTTATGTGGGCAGAAACGGCTACTTTGTATTTTAGTGATGAATATAAACCTAACGTTCATTAATTTTGACGCACTTGCTTCATATTACCAGCGCGATTAAAAAAATAGGGTCTACATGCCGTATAAGTCAACCACGAAGGTTCAGTATTATCTATAATATTGTGTTAACATTTCGTCCAATATTTCAAATATCCTTGTGTTTGCTACTATTAGCCAACCCTGCGTTCTGATAATTGCAAAAGAAAAATGTGTGGCACAGCCATGTACTGGCAATTATCAGAAAATATTTTTCCCTCCTAAGCAACAAGTTATAAAATGCCCACAAAAACACAAAAGATGGGGGTATTGCTGGAAGAAGTATAACTAGTGAAAGAAACGTATAAATTGCGGGATATAGTGGCAGTAACTATGCTCATTTCTGCTAGGCTATAGCTTGCACCAGGACAGAGAGGACGTTGGACGATACATAAATTTCTCTAGAACTTAGGGCAACATTGCGAGAAAATGAGAAGTACAACCCTGCCTCACCACGATGGTCTAGTGGTGGTGGACGATACATAAATTCCTATAGAACTTAGGGTAACAATGCGAGAAAATAAGAAGTAAAATCCTGCCTCACCAAGCTGGTCTTGACAATCAATTAAATCAGAATTTTGTCTGGCCGAAAATCGTCAAAAACAAAACGTAATTTAGTCATAACTTCAAAAGCGAGCTGCCTTTATTATAGAAGCGAATTCTTTGGAGCATAAAATGCCTCCGGATCATCCAGATCGCTAGAGGGACGGTCCATGTCACATTTGTAGCTGCTCTGGAATGGAAGACGAAGCTGAGCCAAGCGTTTCAACACGAAAACTGAAATTTTTGAAAGGTTCAACTTGCACAAAGTTAGGGAGATATAGAAAACACTAGACGAGCCTGCAGCAAAACGCTAGTTGAAGGTCCGCTATAAAATGTCAAGAAAATCATACCACACCAAGAAAAAAAGATCAAGTGAATAAACAGGTGTCAATAGTAAATTTAAAAATGTATGAAAAGTCACTCAATTAATGTCGAAATAGAAAAGGATGCCAATGAACAATTTAAAGATGATACGTAAATAGACGAATATATCTATCACAATTTAAGCACGTGTACGGGTATGTAAACTCATTTCATAATAATAGTGGATTATGCGGGGAATAATGCGGGTTTAATGGTGACTTGGTAAGGACACACATTTCTTGAGATTACATACAAAGATAATGAGCCAAACAAGAGCGATGGCATCATAATTACATAGTAACGCCGCACAACCAATTGGCACATACGACATCGGATAAGATGAAGACAGTATGAAATATTACTTTTGGGTTTTTACGCCCTGTTTATTAAGGGCCAATATTATTTACTATTACCGCGGGCGAGAGAAAACTGAAAACTCTTTCGATATAGGGACTGTCGTAAGTGCCAAAATCCTTGAAAAAAAGCAACTTCCCTTAACCAGCAGGAGTTGCCGTCTTGGCAAAGATTCGTAGATTATAGTCATCATTGATTGGATTAATAATTCTATCTGTGGCCACTCAGACAGAACCAATTGCATTTTGTCAATGGCAGCCCCGCCACGGTGGTCTAGTAACTATGGCACTCGGCTGCTGAGCCGAAGTTCGCGGAATCGAATTCCAACCGCGGCGGCTGCATTTAGATGGAGGCGAAATATTGAGGCCCGTGTGCTGTACGAAGTGAATGCACGTTAAAGGACCCCAGGTGGTCGATATTTCTGGAGACCTCCACTACGGAGTCTCTCATAATTAGAGCTGGTTTTGGGACGTTAAACTCACAAATCAATCAAAGCCATCATCGCAACCATTGCGGAAATAGACATGCCTCGCTATCACCTGCTTTAAGCTCTTTCGAAAAGGTAATCGCGCTGAACTACAAGAGCGCTCGCATGCGAGTCGACCCTTCACTAGCAGGATGATTCAGCAGCTGGAAGCTAGGCATGATGCAGCTCAAGGACAGACAGCATCCGGCAGCTTGGTCACGAAAACTGGCACAGAAGGTACTAGTCTTACTACGCAAAATAGATCGTATATGGTTATCACATTCATTGTTTCACCCTTCCAGCGCAGCTCGTTATTTTTATCGCATGGTGGAGTAGATAATGTTGATGTTGTATATGTAGTGCGCGCATGAGCACAACCCCCCCCCCCCCCTTATTTCGGCGGTACTGCTCATAATTTTCAAGGTGCACGCTTCACTGTACTAGATTCCAGTTTATCTTTGTGATAAGTGATAGCATCAAAGGGAAAAATATAGTACGCCTAAGAAGCTCACATTAATATGACTGCCGGTAAGGGTTTCACTTCATTTGTGCAATATCGTTTCTTGTACCGTTGGAGGTTAGTAGCTTGAAAGGACTGTCTTCAGCTCGAAAAGCTTTTCAGATTTTGGTAATAATGGGCAGATCGTGCGTCACATTTACGGGGAACAGCGTGATTTTGCACCACAGAAAATGAATAATGTTTTTAATTTCACTTTGAAAGTGGTGCAAGAAAGGGCGCCAGCGACACCTAACAGCGTGCTTGTCAATTTCCAAGTGTGCATGAGGAAACCGACGCTGGTATACGTACTCTGATGAAAAACAATTAAATATCCCTTACAAGCGTACTTCACCCTATCAAGCACCTTTTGCAGCGTGCGAGAGTAATTCGTTCTTCTTTTCGCTGATTTCGGAGTGGTGCAGGTCTCACTGCCTTCGAATTCATCTGCCTGCACCGGCGGGCAATACTGCTATTTTAATGCATACCGCGCTGCATGACCGAGGCGCACCCCGGCGGGCCGACTTTCCCTCGCCTCTCCTCCTCGTCATCGCTGCAATGTCGTCTTGGAACCGGTTCCTCTTGAGAAGAATCCTCCCGCGCCCTAAAGAGTTGTCAGAGGGACGACGACGCATCGTGTGCGGTAACCATTGTCGTCTGCGTCTGTACACGTGGGAAAGGAGTGAGCTCGTAGATGAAAAAAATCCTGTTTTAGTAATTTCTACTCAGTTTCTTGAGAAACCACTACAGGCTGAGAAGCTTCGAAAGGTACGCCTTCTATTGAGCAAAAAAAAAAAAGGGAAAGCGATGAAGGACGGTAGACAGTGCTTTTAATGATCGCCACAGGTCTTGGTGACACCTTTTGCCGCTCGTCGCGCGCAGGGTCGTACACTCAGTATCGTTGCCTTTTCGCTATCCACCTTTTCGCTATCTCTTGCTACTAGGTCTGTAAAGTGGGGCTCCCGGAAAGTAGCTTTCCGAGGTTGTCGGGGGCATATTGCATCTCAGTCGAATCTATGCAGGCTCTGATATCGCGGAGCCATGCTATACTGATCAGCTATCATTCATAAAAAATATAAAAATGCGTAAAACGTCACAATTGCTGATAATTAATAGAACTACACACCTAAGCTAATACACGCACCACTTTCCTATCAGCAACTCACCGCTAATGAAAACGAAGATGGCAGGCAGTCGTGCTCCAAACATTTTTGGTCTCATCGTTCATCTGAGATAGGGTGGAATGATAATGGACGCTATTGTGACGAATATATATGTACTGACAAATGGCATGGCATGATGAGCAGCGTCGGTGATAATTAGGTGCGGTGCAGTCACTGACCACTTGTCAGCAAGAAGAGGATTAGCGTCCAGCTGTCGACTTACTCACTCGGAAAATATGACGACGCATCGAAATGTCAAGACGCAGTCGACAGCATATTAAAAAAAACACAGCCTGTTTATTGCAAAGAATGCTGAACGACGATACTTGGAAACATGTTCACATAAAGAGGTGTCTCCAGTGAGGTGCTGTGAGCATTCCCCAAAAAATTACAGCATATCCACGGAGTGAGTGATGATGAGTGGGCGAAGCTCGGGAGGTTCATTGTAGATCGTGCCGAGTTCCGGATAAATTTAGTTAACGCGCACGCTACGAATCCTTATGGTTCAACTATTCAAAAGTGAAATCTCCCACCGGCACTTCATTGCAAGTCAAGATCTAGTGCCTATATATATATATGGGTGGCCGGTGAACGGTTCTCCAACGCGAGCAGTCGGTATTTCTCAATCAAGGAACTCGCTAGAAGACGCTGCCTGCATCAAGCTTGTCTCTCGCGGGTGAGGGCGCGTTCTCCTTCTTTGCGAGCTGATAGAGCGTTCATCTAAGAAGGAGCGTTTCCTTAGACAACGCGCGCCTTTCGCTCTCTCTCTCTCTCACAAGACAGCACGCGCCGAGGGCGAGGGCGAGGGCGCGCGCCGAGGGCAGGAGGCACGCGCCGAGGGCGAGCACGTGCCGCGCTCGGCGCGCGGGTTACGCCTGGCATGGGACAAGCTTAGACTAAGAGGAGCTTCGCCCCAAAAAGGAAATACGTGAATACCAGATTCAACTCCACACCGAGCGGTTCGTCTCACCTATTTAAGAAATTGGATAGCAACAGCATGCGATAGTGCCGCATTAGCTCGTGTTACGCCCTTCGATTCGTGATGCCCTTGTGTACTGCGCGACGTCAGTGCCCGTTGAAGGACTCAGGTAGTTGAAAATTCCGGAAATCTTCAATACGGTGTATCTCAACAATATAGTGCTTTCGGGAAGCAGATCTCCCGAAATGATTATTATCGATTGACGTCCATGGTTCTAAGATGCGGTTTTCCTACACTATCATCAGTAAAAGAAAAAAAAGCTGCTCTATTCTTCATCGATTTTCAAATATATTAAAGCAATAAGAGACTGCTGTGCAAAGGGGTCATATTAAACCATCACTTTTATTACCTTCCACTGCTTGATTCTTTCGTCCATTTCAGGTGCTCTGATCTCCGCATGTACAGAAATTCTCCGAGGCACTGTACGCCGTGTCAGCGCATCGACAACACCCTTCGCGCTATCGCGAACATGTAGCGAAACGTGCAGAGAACACTATTGCTGGAGAAAAGCTCGGGACTTCTCCCATCAATTGTTTCATGACGCATCCCACCCGCTCCTACAAACGAAAATGAAAGTTTTTAAATTTTTGAAATCGCGCTCTTACGGCAGCGACATTACCAGAATGCCTTTCGCTCAGGGGTGGTCGTGTATTGGGTTCCTCCAAGATTAAAGTATATCATAAGGATATTTTTTGGTTTTCAGCATCTAGTAGAAAGGAGCACAGCGAACGTTTCAGAGCTGTTAACTCGCTATATGGCTTGAATCAACAGCCACATTACATCATCCCGGAGCCAGGAATAATACAGGCTTAATACCCAAACGAGAGCTTGTAATGAGTTTGTTCTCTGGCTCGTGACTAGCACCCCGTAGCTGGTGACACGGCTGCTTGTTAACCGCGGCGGCCTCGATACAGCGTTCTTGCCGCCATAAAACTACCACACTGATGACGCAGAGCTCGACTCTTTGCACAAGGAGAGCGAAGAACATGTGCTCCAATTATTACTTAAAGGAGCCCCGCCACGGTCGTCTAGTGGCTAAGGTACTCGGCTGCGGATCCGAGGGTCGCGGGATCGAATCTCGGCCGCGGCGGCTGCATTTCGATGGAAGCGAAATGTTGAGGCCCGTGTGCTGTGCGATGTCAGTGCACGTTAAAGAACCCCAGGTGGTCTAAATTTCCGGAGCCCTCCACTACGGCGTCTCTCATAATCAGAACTGGTTTTGGGACGTTAAACCCCACAAAACAACATTACTTAAAGGAGCGCTTACAATAGGGTGGCCCCTCCACGGTAGTCTAGTGACTATGATGACTCCTGATACGAGGGCCACGCGATCGAATTGCGGCCGTGGCGGCTGGATTTCGACTACGGCGACATGTTGAGGCCCGTGTACTGTGAGATATCGGTGCACGTTAACGAACCCCAGGCAGTCAATGTTTCTGGAGCGCTCCACTAAAGCCTCTCTCATATTCAAATCGTGGTTTTGGGACGTAAAACCCCAGAAATCAATCATATATCAGCAAGGCGTTGGCACATTAACTTCGGATTGCAAAATGGTTTGCACTTAATGCATACTTCATGAAGTGTATGTTACTCATGTGCTAAAATGCTACTGTCGAGCAGGCACTGAAGCAGTCTTTAATGAAACCAATTATAATTCCGGATTCAAATTCAGTGTTTATTTCAAACGAAAGGCCATAACACCTGCATCGTGCTCGATTCAGCCGTAAGTTATCGCAAACGCGATGTCCTCATGTGAAAGCTTCAGAATGAGCAATATCTGTGGAGACATAGGAATGTATTTGAATATGACCTTCTATATTACGCCAAGAGCTTGATGTGCAATATCATTCTCACGTGGTCTAGTTAGATAAACCTTAAGTGAAGGTACTTTGTATGGATTGTGGGTTCAGGCTACGAGGCACTACTAATGATCCTTTGCAGCAGCATGATCTTTAAAGGCATTGGCGAAGCAGGCCGTAGGGAATCTAGACGCTCGGTGACACCATTCGTCTATAAAATGCAATAATGACTTCCAAAGGGATGAGCTTAAATTTATGCTACGTGTCGGTCGGTATCGAAGCTGTTTTCATTCCATCGATTTCTCAATGGTCTGTGCCAAACATGAGTTGAAAAAAATTTGGCCCCGTATGGGCTGTCGATTGTATCTTCAATGCATGGGACGGGTAGGCGTCCTTGAGAATGATCCTAATGAGTTTCCAATAATAGAACAAAAATCTTTCCGAAGTAGTCCTTCCTTTGTAACGCTAGGCCAACCCATGGCCTATTCAGAAGTCGAATTAATTCGCGTCAATGCATGTCGTCCAATTTACTTTAATGAACAGACACGTTTTGCCACAGTCACGGTTACCAGCCAGGGCCCTTGTGACGCGTGATAGGTGACATCCCGGCCAGTGGGCATTCCTTGGCGTCGAAAGATGAAATTCTCCAATGGCGTACTGCAGCTGGGAAAACTGGGCCGCTACAGGGGTTTCAGTTATGCATAACCGAAACACAGCTCTCTGTGCAATGCATCACATCAGATATTGTGCCGAGCGTAAGGCAGCTTGCAGTATTCGTCTTGTCGGATGTGTCGGTAACTATGGCATGGTCGACTGCTTGTGTGACCCAGCACATTCTCCTATGAGCAGCATGACAGCGAATGGGAAGTGGTTGACGAAAAACGTTACACTGGTGGTCTTTATTGTTGCGAAATGTACCAGGAGACCTCCGTCCAAGGAAGCGGCCGGACAGCCAGTGTAATGCAGTGGCAGCCGACAGGGCACAATAGTACCGAGGCAGGCCCGTTGAGGTGTTTGAAGGAACCTGGGTGCCAACATTGAGGCCCAGTTTCTTCAAAGGCGGCCGAATGTCGGTGGAAGTCAAATATAGACGCAGCGATGGTTCGCTTTCTGCACATGCGCAATCAATAGCACTATTGTGGTGCGAGACAAAAGTCACAGGAGGGGATCAAGACCTGGGAGCAAGAGTAAGTAGTGAATTCTACGGCGCATACGGTGCCTTTTATGTCTACACAAAGAGTACTGGCTCTGTGGAGGAACATTCCGGACAGAGTCTTCACAATTTTTCGAAGCGACCAATGTTTGGCGTGCATAACATATTTGGCCATAAGTACAAATGGGCCTACACCTTCGAGAAAAACTTTTCTCACAGTGTATAGGACGCGACTCAGTGTATAGGTTATCGAGGCTTTGACAGCCTCTGCGTCCTGGGCTGCGCCTGTTAGTTTCTAAGAGTGGCCGGACGAGGCCTCATAGGCGATCAACGAGTGAGGGTGTGGCAGTGAAATGGCGGACTTT
Source organism: Hyalomma asiaticum (assembly GCA_013339685.2). Classification (NCBI taxonomy): domain Eukaryota; kingdom Metazoa; phylum Arthropoda; class Arachnida; order Ixodida; family Ixodidae; genus Hyalomma; species Hyalomma asiaticum. The sequence goes on from JABSTT010001990.1 coordinate 18,096, forward strand.
GTCATGTTGGCACCCCGGAATGTGGGTCGTAATATGGAGGGGCCAAGCGGCTTTTCACAGATGGTGCGGTGCTCGACACCTGCACAGGTTTAGTGCGACGTGCCACGCGACTGGCGCAGCCTCAGGAAGAACGCATAGACCTCTTGTCTGATATACGCCATCGGTTCGTTGTGGCTGGTCCCATTCTCGTCGCAGGCCGCGCTACATGAATTCACTAGTGATTACGCTGCATTGTGCGTGAAATCGCAGTGTAACCTACGTTCGTACGTAAACGGCGGTAGTGGTTCTCCATTTACGATGAAAAAATTTTGTCTACCATGGAGTTCCTCCCCTATTGAGTGCTATATGCTGTCCCCAGGCCAGCGAAGCGACTAACACGGTAGGAGTATCGACTGAATCGATTTTCGAAAATAAAAACGACGTCACTTCAGCAAGGGCACTCTAAGTCACTGAGAACCAATAAAAGATGTGCCACTGAGAACTATTGAACCATATGAAAATAAAAAGAGGCGGAGATTGGGTTTCGGCCGTCACACCAAACACAAGTTGCATATCACTCGAACAGCCAGGGAACTCACCTTATAACTAAGTATTGCAACGTAGTCACACCGAGGAACTTCAAGTAAAGCTGGCTGTCTTTAAGCAAGCATCACATGTCGAGGAGCATTGCCGAGGTGACACACAACACTGACATTATGTTGACAAGGCAATGATAGACCATCAGCTTCATCCTGTCTCTACTTGGGCTGGCTAGCCTGCTGCTGGCAAAACATCATACGTAGAGGTCCATACTTGCAAAACATGCCATAGTTTTTTCGGCACGTTTTCATGAGATTTCACGCTAGATCGCAGGAGAAAGACACCGTCAAAGGTACCGTTACAACAGCAAATCTGCGCAGACAGCACAGCAATAATATCATTCTCACATCATCACAATCATCATTCTGTCTACACGTACTGCAGGGCCACACGCCTCTCCCATCAATTTACAATTATCCCGGTCCTGTTCTAACCCTGACCAATTTATCCCGGCACACTTCTTCACCTGATCTGCCCACGAAACCTCCGGCCGCCCACTACCGTGCTTCCCTTCTCTAGGGATCCGCTCTGTTACCCTAAGTGACCAACGGCTATCCTGCCTTCGCATTACATGCCCTTTCTACGCTGTTTCTTCTCAATTTCTACTAACATGTGGTCATAGCCCACGGCCTTCACGGCGCTGCTGCTCCTTTGCCCTTCAGCGCTGCTGCAGACGATGCGAGGCACCTCCCCTGGATTCATGCGCGCCTGCTCCCATGGCCGCGCACTCCGCGGTGCGCGGCCATGGGAGTGCGTGTTCTCTGTAACAGTCGACCATGCTGTACATGTTGCTTGAAGGAACATCGGCACAATTTTAATATGCCGGTCACAACGGCGGCTGATTTGTGTTTCTCAGTTTCTGACTCTGAAGCAATATTTAGTAGGTCAGCTAGCCTACACAGTTTGACGTCAGTTCTATCCTGAGTTGATACCCTATCGCTTGTCTGCCTATTCTCGTTTGCGGATTTGTGTTCGCCATAGCGCATGACGAATATTGTTGTGGCTGATGTGAAGCGTTTACGTAAAAAACAACAGCACGTAAAAAGACGTCATGAACTGAAAACTTTTGCAGTAATTCAAATTCATGTGATAAAAAATTGCCCGTATGTCCCTAGTTTTTGAACTCGGCGTTCCTAAGTGGATGTCGCTGTATGTGCAAACGACCTACGTTCCCCAATCGTCCTCACATTTCTTTAAATATTCTAATTCACTATCCTAATTGTTGTAGGTCTCGTTTGTGTGAACCTCTCATGCCCCGAATTTGTCTAGAGCTCTTGATACCTTGTCCGCAGTAGAAGCAATGGCTTTTGTTTTAAAAGCGTATTTCTTATTATGTGGGAGGTGAAATAGAAATGATTTTTTGTTAGTCATTTCGAGCGCAAGACAAATACTTATCATACGATAATACGTGCTTCATATCACATCTATAACATCGAGCTCCTAAACATGGCGTTGCCGGGGTCTTTATATTGTTAAAAGGTAGTAGAGTGGCCTACATTATAATATCACGTGCAATGTAGCAGAAGGGCTTACTGTGTGCACAGCACAAGGGCAGAGGCGACGAGGTGAAGAACACGACTGAAGTCCATCATTAGGCTTGCCTGGTGATTGCCTCTTTGCATGTGCTCTAAATAAGTATATGCTTTTCTCGTAACAATTGATTCGTATTCATATTTAGCACGACGTTTCGTAATTTCGAATTGTGCTCATACGTCAGATGTAAATTGGACGTGCTTCATAGGGAAAAGAAACACCGACACTGTTTTTGTCCATAAAGAAAAAACACCGAGATTGTTCTCGTTTAAGTGGGATGAACAATTTGGACTAAGGTAGCCAGAGGTTCATTACATTCGGAAATATGCACACTTGGTCATTTGAAAACACATCTTAAGCTGCAAACAAACCCGTTGACCTCAGCGTGATACTTTGTTCAAACGCGCAGACTTCGTTTCAAGCGTCAAAAGTCCTAGCGCAAATATTGTTGACGTCATAAAAAATGAGCTGACTCTTGTGCCTTTGGCATTAGAAAATAACAACGTCCCTGCGTGCTTTCGCTCCCTAGAATGTTGCCCTTTGACTGGAGTGTTTCCCGCAGCAGCCGCTGTAGGTTAAAGAGGAGTTTTGTCGCCATCATTATTATCAGCCTATTTTATGTCCAGTACAGGACGAAGGCCTCTGACAACTATTTCCACCTTGCCCTCCACTTTATGCAGGCGAACTTCTGAATACCATCGCCCTTCCCCGCTTATTGCCTTCCTGTGCTGTGATTTGCCAGTCTCGGTGTCCGTTCTACTGTTCTCAATGTGGAAAAGTTGTCTGTGCCCCGCAGTGCATGTCCTACACAGGTCCACTTACATTTTTAGATATATTTAAGATTCCGACTGCACGTTGTGCTGTTCGCAAATTGATTTCGCTTTTTTTTTGGAAACTTCCAGTTTTGTGCAGCGTAGATTTGTACCAGGAAATACGAGGGATTGCGTACATTGCGGTTTAGAAACTCCGGTATGTGTCCGGTTATGATCAGGACTGCTTCGCTGAAACACAAAGCAACGCAAACAGATATAAAGGCCCATTTGTTAAACAAAATATATGAATTAGATTAAGATTAAGGATAGTCGACACCATCCACGAACCAGCAAGGAGTACCAGTATACCCTCGGAGTGTTCTGTGATTCACAAAGATATCAGGAAAGAGATCCCCGAGAACAAAACAGCAAAAATTTGTGCGTGAGTGCCCCCTCGACGAAAATTCTGCGTTCGCAGGCTAAACAGAGCGTATGAAAGTATACGTAACATAAATGAATGATCCACGCTAAGAAGGTGTGACCGAGCATCAGCGTGTGCAAAACAGTCGAAGTCACGCTACGTGGGCATGATTGGGTCGTATGCATCGCCGCTGTCTGCATGTTAGGCCGTAAGACACGAAACTTCGTAGACTAGCCCACCATCAGAGATTAGTATTTTGAAGGACCTTAAGTGTTCATGCAGGATATCTGAGTGAGTCTGCGTCATTAAATTACTCTCCGGACATTAACACGGTAGCCAGGTCAGTATTCCAGGTGACGTCGTTCTTCACACGCAGGTGGTAACCTGTTGAGCTCCTGCGATGAGTTGCAAGTCGCTACTGCGTTGTCTAGGTCGGTGATGCCCGGTGGCGCAGTGGTTACAGGGGGGAACGAGACAAGCGGTCGGCGTTAGAGTGCCTTTTTTTGCTGACTTGTGGACGACAGTTATGCGCAATTTGTCATGCGAGGAGGCCTGGAAGATCGTTCAATTTCGCTAGCCAGTACAAAGCGTGGAATCGCTTTCGGCATTCAAGAGCCAAATTAAAAGCGTGAGTAATTCCGTATACGCGTGTGAAACTGAGGTGATTATGTAATCTGCGTGAAGTGCAAGGTAAAACTTCAAGACGCAAGGAAGATTTTCTATCGGCAAGAATGTATTTGTGAAGCAGCGACAAGAGTGCGAAGTCACGTCGAGTACTAAGGGATGGAAGTGAAAGATCAAGGTTTATCCGCGTGATGCTTTATTTGAAAGTATAGTTATGAGAGATGAACCTAGAAGCCCTATTTTGCACTGATTCTAATAAAATAATGAGGTTATTATGATGAGGCGACCATATCGGGGAGGCATACTCGAGCTGCCGGCGAACAAATGTCTGAAAAGCTAGCTTGTGAATGCTGGTGGGAGAGCTTCGCAGGGTTCGACGTGCGTAACCTAATGACTTAGAGGCTTTGGCACAAATTGTAGTAACATGAAGGTTCCAGGAGAGGTTTGACGTGAGATTAATTCCCAAGTACTTGTACGAATTGGCTGGTGAAACGGGGTTGTTATCTGTGTGATAACAGAAATTGGAGACTGAGTGTTTACGTGTAAAGGAGACTACTTTGCATTTACATAAATTTAGGGATCTTACCCAGCCTTACACCAATCGAAAATAAGCTGAAGATCGTTCTGTAGTATTTGATGGTCATCGGGGCCGGATATAGGACGGTATATAATGCAGTCGTCTGCAAACAGGTTTTTAGGAAAGTCGTTGATGTATATTACAAACAGTAGCGGTCGAAGGACGCTACCCTGTGAGACGCCGGAGGTAACATAGCACAGGGGAGATGAAAGATTGTTAACAATTGTGAACTGCAGGCGATTGCAAAGACAGTTACGAATCCAAGATAGTATCCGCGAATCTAACTGCAGAGCAGTTAACTTTGAAATCAAGCGGCAGTGTGCTACGCGTTCGAACGCCTTAGAAAAGTCGAGAAATAAGCTATCAATCTGTATGTTACGGTCCATATCGAAACGCAAGTCAGTTGTGAATTCTAAAAGCTGTGTGTCACATGACAAACCCCTCCTGGATCCGTGTTGATTGGTGAAAAAAAAGTTATTTAATTCAAGATGATTGTACATGTGTGATGCAATGATGTGTTCGAGCATTTTACAACAAATACAAGTTAGTGAGCTTCGTCGGTAGTTATCACATGAATATCTATAGCCCCTTTTGATTATGGGAACTACTTTCGCAGTTTTCCAATCGGATGGGAGTTCTTCTGAAGTTAATGACTGTCTCAAGATGTGATACAATATTTTGCTTGAAGTAACGACGGTATTCATTAGTATTTGGAATTAATCCCATCTGCGCCGCAAGAATGAGATAACTTAAAATTATTTATATGAGCCACAATGCCTTCAATAGAAATCGCGATGGGCGACATATACTGATAGTCAAAACCAGGAACTTCAGGTATTGTGGAGCATTACTCTGTACAAAAGATAGATGAAAAATATGCGTTGAAGCTTGAAGCACACTCATTATCACGAAGACGCACGTGATTGCGGTCATGTAGTGAAATGTGATTAGTGTCGCGGTTCGCGGAAATGACTTTCCAAAACTTTTTATGGTTTGAAATCAGCAGGAATGGAAGGTCATGGAGAAAATACTTATCTTTAGCACTGCTCAAAGCCAAGTTATAGTTTTTAAACTCTCACTGTATTTTGCCCAAGCCACTGGGGTGTCCGATTTTTTGTCACTTCTGTAAACGCGTTTCTTTTTGTTTTTAAGTCGTCTGAGGGAATTCATGAACCAGGGGTTCGGTTTATCGTTAGTTATTTTGATTAATGGGATGCACTCATTTACTCTCGAGCATAATTTGTCTCGGAAGAGCACCCAGTTTTCTTCGACTGTTCGACTGTGCTGAGAAGGAAGAAATGCAATATTTAAAAAGGATTCTAGTTCGGCATTCATAGCAGCATAGTTACCTTTGCTATAGTCACGAATTGTTTTCTTAATTGCGCCAGCGTGTGGTCACGGAATATTTATGGTTAATTGGAGCAGATCATGGTCGCTGAAACCATCTACGTAAGTTATTTGCTCAACTGTTTCAGGATTGCTTGTAAGTACCAAATCCAATATATTAGATCCGCGATTTGGTTGGTTCACAACTTGTGAGAAGTTGAAATCCAGGGTTAAGTTAATAGAGTCTGACGACATTTTGCAGGAGGAGCTTAGCTTTTCCCAGTCGATGCGCGGAAAAGTAAAATCTCCCAAAAGATAAACCGTATGTGCATGGTAGGCCCTAAGTTTTTTGGAAATACTCTCGCGAAGATCGATGATAAAGGATTCGTTTGAATCTGGAGGACGGTAGCAAGCACCAATTAACATGTTCACGGGTTGCGCTTTACAGACGGCCCAAGCAATCTCGAGATTTGAGTCTGAGGTATTGCAATATGATGTAAAGGTCGTTTTAATCGCAAGTACGGCACCGCCGCCTCGTCTGTCAAAGCGGTCGCGTCGGTACATATTGTAAGTGCTCGCGAGGAAAGACAGTTCATTATTAGAAATATCTGGATGCAGCCAGGTTTCGGTAAGAACAACAATATCTGAATTGGCATCTTCGAGAAAGGAAGAGAATTTATCACGCTTTGACACAAGACTTCGGATATTTGTAAAGGATAACGATATTGGTGACCCTATGGGATTAGGTCACGATTCATGACGGTGCGAGGGGCACGTATGCCTCTTTTGCTATTTATTACACTGCACGACAGCTTGGGTGCCAATATCATAGACGTAAGCAGTTGTGCCCGTGCGTAGCTTATCAAGAGATAACCTGTCCGGTTCGTTTTGTGCTTTAGCAAATTCTATGAGTTTTTTTCTTGTTTGGCGTGTGGCAAATGAGAAGTCTTCGCTAATGGAAAATAGTGAGCTTTTAAGCTTACGCGCAGCTGCAAGAACCTCTTGTTTGTCTTTAAAGAATGTAAATTTGGCTGTGAGAGACCGATGCTTATCAACATATTTACCTAGCCGATGCACACGTTCGAATTGTGCACCAGTCGTTGTTATTCCCAGCATGTCTGCGCAAAAATTTATTATTTTAAGCTCCGATGCTGCCCAATCCTCGGCTGGGTCGTCTTCATTACCAAAGAAAAGTAAGTTAGAACGTCGTAGCCTGTTCTCTGGATTCTCGCACCTGGAGGTAATTGTTACGACCTGATTAGAGACGCCCTGCAATACATCTGTTCCCGTGGCAGAATACGCCGAGCGCTCCGAGGGGGAGTTTGCTTCAAGGGGCGTTAACCCTGCGTTAAGAAGTTCGATTTAGCTGTTGGCGGTAGTTAATTCGTCTTTCGTACATTTTATTTCTGCTTGTAGAGGAGCATTTCCCTGCTCAAGCTCCGTGACCTTTGCAAGTGCAGCGGCCTCCCCATTTTGGCAACTTTTAGTTCAGCAACAAGCGCTGCGTGCACTACTTCTTGTTTGGAAATTCTATCTACGGCGCTTCCAAGATTATCCGCCTCAACCTTGGTCATTGGACCCGGGTTGGACTCAATATCACCACAGAGCATTAGTAGTAAATCCTGCAACACACCGCACAAATCAGAAGCAATAGTCTGCACCCGCTTCCGTACATCTCGCAGTTCTACAGGGCACAACACCTCTAACAAAAATTAATTACTGGTCCTCACACACAAAGCAGCAGTTAGGTAACTATCCTGCAAAACCAGCTTGTGTGAGTTCGTTATCACAGATGCGGTGCTGTGCCCGAATCCGCCGAGGTCTCGATGATCTTTATATCCGCCGCCGGTGATGCGGAACGTAGCAGTGCCTTGTTGCCAGACTCGGTAGTTGGCTTCGTCCAAAGTTATGCAGTGGTGCATTTTGACTGAGGATAAGTATACAGAGTTCCTTGGAAACACTATGTCGCACTCATCGCAAGTGTTTCAAATCAACTAAAGCTCGCACTGATGTCCAGGTTCGTGAAATTCTATCAGCAGTGTCGCAGCCACCAACATTCTACAAAGCACGACTTCAACGACTCACCTGGCCCAGTTGGCACAAGTTAAGAGAATGAATCGCGTTGCTATGCCCGCAATTGCGTCGCTGCCATGTATATTTCCAGTACCAATTTTACAGGAACATATCCAACTCGAGAGCTAATTCGTCCAGGTGAGCAAGCACGGGGAATCGAAAAGCAACAAGTTTAGTTTGATGCTGCCACACATCCCTGTTCCTATCGTGGCTATAATATCCAATGAGACCTAAAATGCTCCCAAATAATTTACTCACAACAAGACTTACAACTCACTGATATTACGACGAAAAAATGCCGTAGGTAACATTGATGAGAACAATGAGAGAGTTTCATCACACACTATTACCTGCAAGGTATCTAGCGATGCTGCTTCTTATGTTCGGCCACTAATACCTGTGTCACACGGGCACATTGGAAGGCCTTCGAGTCGATGACCTTCGAAAAGCACACAACTCTATCGACTCAAAATACATTCTGGCGCTGCTACACGGCAGTTTTCAACGGCCGTTGAGTCGCCGAGTGATTTCGCAACAACATGGCGCCAACCAAGGCACCCGCTTGTATTCTAATTCGCACTAGTTGCTTGCTATTCGCACCGACGGCAAGAAACAAACTTTAAATTGAGCCTTCTCTTAATCTCATGTACCAAAAGGGACAAAGTATGCGCGACGTTTTGCACTCGTGATTCAGAAAACTTGCCGATTTTGACGCTGCTAAGCCTAAGTGCCTAGCGTGAGCCCCAAAAATTGATTTGATTTGTAGACACCAGATGGCGCGACACGCGCTGTTTCCCACCAGCTGCATGACGTTTGTTTTTTATACCAGTGACGGCGTATTCGATCTAGAACTACTGCAATGTTCTGAGAGCATTGGCCCCTCGGCATGTTCCAATATTTTTCACAGGAGTAAGATTCTACTTATTGATACAACGACATAAATAGGGCCACGGCCTCAGAAACTAGCGCGCGCGGAAGCTGCCGGTTCCCCAAGTCTCGGAGTTCGCGCCGCTTCCGCTTCCGTCGTTCAATGGCCTTCGAAATCTCAAAAGAGTTGTGGGCTGCTCAGTTGACTCGATAGACTATTGACTCGACGGCCTTTGAAACCGCCCGTGTAGCAGCTCAAACTTGACCTTTGAGTCGATTGACTATCGGTTCGAAGGCCTTCGAAACGCCCGTGTGACACCAGTATAATATGCGGGAAGAGTACGCGACAGCCGCCAGGTGGAGGGTTTGCCTGCAGAAACGTCTTTCTATTGACGGCAGTATACAAGAATGGCAGCCCCTTGTAAGCGCGACGTCCGAGGTCAGTAATTGCTCTATGTCTACATTCGCACAGCAGCGGCAGCATGGCGGATGACAGGTCTTGGCTGACGCCCCTACCGCGGTATTGTAGTGAATGTTGTGGGTGAATGCGGCGTCCAAAAAAAGAGCAAGGCCTGTGCGGAACCGGAGGGCAGTGACAGCGTAAGCTAGCGGAGCAACGTTCTTAGACGCCATTTTAAACGCTTGACGAACCTTGTGCAAGTAGAGGTAGTAGGTGTCCCCTGCACCATAACTCTTATGATTGCGCCAAGTAGGGAAGCACCAACTACGCCGTAATTACTGCGGTATTGTGGCGTATAATCTGTACAACTCCATATCTTAAAGAGTCTCTTGACGTCGTTTTCCCGAGAACGAACCGAACACTCTACGCGGTGTCGACGGCGAGCTGCGTTTTGGACTTCTCTCTGCACAGCTGTCTGTCGTGCCCGACGTCGCCTTGCTGCAGACGCGCGCGTAGCTCTGCGATTCGCTTCTTCAGCAGCGGTCCGCATCTTACGAGGAGGCACCGTGAGGTATATCGAATAGCCAAGTGAGGCTGCTGTCGGGGCTGCACACGTCGCCTGCCGCGTGATGCATGGCACGATAAAACAAAACTGCTTGAAAGGGCAGCTCTTCGTAATACCGATGATGGAAATATTCAAGAAGACAGTTCCATAATTATATGTTTATGATGTCTCTGTAATGGGTTCGGAGCTAAAACCATACAGCTCTGTCTTCTTTCAGATGACTCCTCGAACTCGTTGTGCAACCCACTTTCATCGAAGTGTAGTTCCGTATTACTATTCTGCCATGTAACATTACGTTTGTTAATGCGATTACACGGCAGACTTTATATATGTTTAGGTCTTTTAGCGCAGGTTTTGGTAGAGATCGGGCCTTCTCCGTGGTAGAAGGCCCGACTGCACGCAGAAGGTCTGGGTTCGAATCCACGCAGCGGACGTCGTTTGAATACTCCCCGGTGCTGGTTATCGTGTCTAAAATTTGTTACATTGCCACTATTATTTCTGAGCAATCGGGAACTGTAATGCTATTGCAGGCTGTGTTGGCGATAACAGGTGCGATTTATTCAAGGCAATATTCGACACTTTCACCCCAGGGTCACAAAAGTACAAGCAAGCATCACGCATACAAGATTGTTTGTTTTGGAAACAAAACATGGTGACTGTGGGATATTCGAGATGGAAAAATAAGCTCAAAGCACTGAGAAGATTGGGCGTGATTGTCTTCCGCGAACCCCTAATATCTGGGAGCCCCTAAAATCGAACCCTAAGCGCGGGTACATCTGCACTGACGAATTTATTTTAGAATTAATTCTTCATGACATGAATGAGGCTGTGAAGGATAGATCAGACATTCTATTAAAATATATGGCCATAACTGTACGTTCAGGCTACTACGCGCTATTTGTGACTGGGATTGCGTAAAGGCTGTCAAGCAAATAGCAGTACCGAAAAGCGGTGCGCACCAATATAGGACACTCTTCTGAAGAGCAACTTGTCTTTCCTAGCAGAGTAGGTTACCCGTGTCAAAGAACAAATTTCCTGCGAAATACAGAGCCTTCATGTCTAGCAAATCAGCACAGATAATAGCACTGTGCTGCAAGAACACGGAGGCTCATTGTTCTGTAAGGTTTACTTACTGCTTCATCGCCATTGCCTTCCAAGACATTGTAGGTGTCGGTATCGCTTTAGGGTGAATAAAGATGTTTCTGCAGCAGAAACGTCCATACGTTAGAGATGAGAAACGCACGCTAGATAGCAAAGCTACGGTACACGAGTTCGAGAAATACTGAACTAAAGATATGGTCGGCAGCAAGTGCGGCGTTTTGTAAGACGTCAACTAAGCTAATTTGAAATATCCTTGTTGCCAATGAATGCCATGGCCTTTACATGCACAACCTTGATGAAGGACCTAGCTTTTAGGGAAAGTGTGATAAGGCCATGAGTGTATATCTCGAATGAGGGTCAGCGGAAGGAAAGTTAGTGAAGCTTGCACCAGTGACGCAAGTCTAGCGAAGTACATGGGGTCATGGCTGGGTCGGGTTTATCTCCGGCGCAGTCACATTTTGTCGTGGCCGGAGGCTTCAGCAAACGCCTGGCAAATGTCTACGAAGACCAGAGGCCGCTTCTCAGGGTTTCGCGGCAAGCTAAACGTAAAGACATTTGCGTCTAACTAAGGACTGTGGAAGATGCGCTACGCGTGGCGTAAGATTGATACCGTTCTACTCCTTTTGTATAGTACACCGTGTGTTCCAGCATAGTTTCGAGCCAGAAGAGGACGCATGCTTTGCTGCTGCGAAGCTATGCAGAAACGCAGAGCTTTGTGAAACGTCGGGCACCGAACAATTCGACGCACACTGTCTTCTTTTATGCTACCGACACCTGTGCCGGCCAGCCGCTGCTTTGCTAACGTGATGTGAGCTGAGGCCATCAGCGCAACATAAGAAAGCAGCACGGATGCGAACGCGGCACATTGGGCATTGCATAGGAGGAGGTGAAACACACTCTTGGGAACCTGCACTAATGGAGATTTTTTTCCGGTTCGCATGACAAGGAACGACTTGCTAAACAGCTTTTCTGTTTAATATTTCATCTTCATATTCACTAGCGAATTTCGACTTAGGTGTACGCTGCCTCAAGCACTCATCAGTGAAGTTTGGTGTATAAAAAAGGTCTATAATATTCCATGCATCTCGACATGAACATAGTGTAAGGCTCTTTATTGCCGAAGCAGCAGAGCGACCGTCCCTGGCGATGCTCACACACCAAGAGAACGAGCCCCTCTTCGTCGATGAGAGGGTGATGACAGCGCTTCCATAAGGTTCACCACTTGTCTTCGCTAAAATAGAGTCAAGTCCCTGAAGCAAGATTTGAATCGATCCTCGATGTTAACTTAGACGTAACCATGATGCTTTGGTACTTCCAGCGAAGACAGGTTTTTCTGACAGCAGATGTTGATGAGGCATTACGTTACATCCGGTTCCATATACAGGAACGGTTTAGTAGCATTCTTTTAGTTATGAAGGCTTCTTGCGGCGAGTCAAAAGTTGCCAGGAAAAGGTCCTAGTGCCATTACTGGCCACTTCGAACAATTTTAATTTTATGGACGACCTTCTTACCGGAGCTCACACAACAAGGCATTCTTGAAGGAAATTAGGCGGCCCCGCTAAAACCAAAGACTTCTCTCAACACAGAAAACTACGGCACTTTACTTCATTTTTCGTCGGAAACGGCACAAATGGGAATGCAGATACATCTAATTACCCATATTTTAGAGTCAATTTTTTCCCAAAGCAAGCGGAAATGGCTTGGTGGTTGACCTTTGTATTGCTCTGAGAGGAAACCTGTGGGCGCCCTAGAGGTAGAGGAGAAGCTAAAATTAATTATTAGCAGAAAATTTGTTGCAGCAATGAATAACTTGCAGGTCATTTGCAGTTCACTGACAGCCGACCCTTATATTTTCTGCGCAGTGCTAGGACCGGGTGTAATGAATTATTGATACGTTAAGTGCCACACGTCTAATACCTCGTATAACAACGGTAGGCCAAGGCTGCTACACAAAACACTGGCTTATAAGCAGCAGTTCTTCTTGAGATATCTGTGACGTTTTGGGTGTCCAAGAGACGTGAATATCCGCTAATGCCAATTTTAGTACACACCAATTTAACGGGACGGCCAGGATAGTAACGAGACCTGCGCGGCTAGGGAGATAACTATACAATTTAAAAGTCGCTAAAGTTTGCCAAGAACTGATTCGCACTTAGTAAATATCGATTAGGACACACGCTTAATAGCACTAGTGCGAGTGAAATGCCCGCTTTGGTGGCGATACATTGTTGTCTCCGATGGGAGAACCATAAATAATAGAACGGCGTCGTCCACAACAAATATATGGATGTATTTAGCAGGTGACCTACGTCAGTACCTGCAAGAGATGCCTATGAGAGCCAGCCTACACAGCGTTCACGGCATTGCACTGCTCAGCACCAGGCCAGAGATTTTTGTGTATCGTGAAACCACCGCTGTATTGTGACTATTTGTTGTCAACTGAAACGTGTGTCGTCTACGCGATCACTATCGGATGAGATTCTTTCGAAAAGACAAGATGCGTTCGTGTATGTTAAGGACGCCAAGGTTTGCTGCTTCGGAGAGCTCGGTGCCCATCACTGGGCTGTTCTTCCCCACTAACAGTACTCCGCATACTCGTTCTTTAGTGTATTGCTCAGTTCCTGCTCTGACTGAGGGCGCAAAGTCCGCCATAGACGTCGCGCTATCTGCCCAAATGACGTGATGCAGCAACCGGTTCGCAACTCAGAAAAGAGGTTTTGTTAGAAATGATAGCAGAATATATCGCACGAACAACACAAACGAGCTCAATGCCCACGAAACTTGTCACAGCCTCTTCCCTCCCCCCACCCCTGCCATTCAGGTCATACACTGTTCCTGCGCAAACAGTCGGCCTCCCAGTAACCCAGTAACCCGGGGAGCGCATAAACTACCGATTTGAATGGCCTTAAATGAGCCGCGTGCGTAGCCACTGCACAGGGGGTAGTGATATCGTCTCGATATTGCCTGGCGGGGTGCACACAACAGTTCAGTATAGGGAGATCACGACTGTCACCTAGAGCTTTTATAGTTTATTAGCACTATCGTGGCATTGGTCTTGGCTTGCTTTTTACTTCACGCGACTATTCTCTTTCCCATTGCACATAGGACAAAAAAATGTTTAGGACCCAGTAAGATATGTGTCAGTAGGCACTACTTCACTTCCAACTAGAATACTATTTAAAAAATACAATAGGGACAGTCAGCACTAGATAAGGTTCGACGACAAAACATGCAGGGGCGCTAACAGACAATCCTTAGTTTATTGCTCGCAAATGCAATGTATATATGTGACGAAGCAGACATCACGTCACCCAGAAAACCATTTGAAAGTAAATAGTGTACTGACAAAGTTGATGGCTGCTTCGTCGCATCAAGATGTGAGGAAGGTGTATGAACAAGATAGACGCGTCCTCATCTACTTCGTTCAATTTGAATGACGTTGCCTGTGAACCGTCACACGAATTTATGCTCCTCCCAAGTCAGGGTCAATTTTTCGGATCCTAAATAGCACCGGGGATTGCTGGCGTCGAAAATATTGTCACGTGGTCGAGACACACGCAACACTCGAGACGAAGCACACAGGACTCAAGGGATGACAGGCGAACTGTTTATTGGGCGAACCTGTGCCCAGCAAAAGAAAGCCAATCACAATTCACAGCAACAGCCGCGTCAACAGTCGTCGGTCGACGGAAAGACTGACAAGAGGCGCAGTGCGTCTGCTTTTATATGCCCAGCTTAACGCGTTTTCGCATTATCTCTGGAATTCCAGAAGTTACTCAAGTGTGCGCATCAAAGTTTCAGAAATCGTCGACACGATTCCCGAAGTGATATGCAAGATAAACGCGGCTTGCGTTGGGCATAACAGAAAGTGATAACTGCGCTCGCCGGAAACAACCGAAGCAAGGGCGCGATTAACAGGAATGTGATAACGGCGTTCACGAAAACAACCGCACGTGTCACTACCCCCCTCTTAAAAGCATCGTCCCGATGCTAAAAACAGAACATGCAAGTTAGGTTAATATAATAGGCGCCACAAATTAATACGCCACTGTTAATTAGCGCGCGTAATAAGGTTTCAGTCGCACCACATGTACAGCTTCGGGTCATGCACGGCGCCGCTGGGATGACGTTAACCCATCGGGCACGACCTCATAGTCCAGTTCACCACAACGTCGGAGTACCTTGTAGGGGCCAAAGTAATGCCGTAAGAGCTTCTCATACAATCCCCGTCGTGGTATTGGTGTCCAGACCCAGACAAGGTCGCCGGGTTGGTATTCGGTGTGGTGTCGTCGAAGGTTGTAGTGGCGCCTATCGACTGTCTGCTGGCTCTTGATACGCAGGCGGGCTGGCTGTCCAGCTTCTTCGGCACGCTCCTGGTAGCTGGCAACGTCGAGGTCTTCTTCGTCGGTGCCGACCGGTAGCATGGCGTCAAGCGTCGTTGTTGGTCTCCGTCCGTGGACAAACCTGTACAGAGCAAGCTGCGTCGTTTCTTGCACGGCCGTGTTGTACGCGAAGGTCACGTACGGAAGTATGGCACCCCACGTCTTGTGTTCCACGTCAACGTACATGGCCAGCATGACGGCGATGGTCTTATTTAGACGCTCGGTGAGGCCATTCTTCTGCGGGTGGTAGGCGGTCGTTCGGTGGTGGTTCGTGTGACTGTACTTCAAGATCGCCTCAGTTATGTAAGTCGTAAAGGCCGTACCTCTGTCGGTGATGAGGACCTCCGGGGCTCCGTGACGCAGGACGATGTTCTCGATGAAGAAGTTGGCGACCTCGGCGCAGTGCCCTTGGGGAAGGTTTTTGTTTCGGCATAGCGCGTGAGGTAGTCAGTCGCTACGACGGTCCATTTATTGCCGGAAGTCGATGTCGGGAACGCCCCCGTAAGTTCATGCCGATTTGCTGGAATGGCCGTTGAGGTGGTTCGATGGGTTGCAGAAGTCCGGATGGCCTAGTTGTCGGCGTCTTGCATCGCTGACAGTCTCTGCATGTCTTTACGTAATGGGCGACGTCGGCAGTGAGGCGAGGCCAATAGTACTTCTCTTGTATTCTTGATACTGTGCGTGAAAAACCGACGTGTCCGGCTGTCGGGCAGTCGTGTAAAGCTTCCAGAACCTCTGGACGTAACATGGAAGGCACCACAAGGAGGTGGTCGGCGCGGAGTGGCGAGAAGTTCTTCTTTAGGAGAACGTTGTTCCGCAGGAAAAACGAAGCCAGTCCTCGGCGGAATACTTTCGGCACGACGGCGGTCTTGCCTTCCTGGTAGTCCATGAGGCTCTTGAGCTCTGGATCAGCTCGTTGCCGCTCCGCAAAGTCGTCGGTACTTATGGGTCCCAAGAAAGAGTCCTCGTCCTGGTCACCCTGGGGCGGCGGATCGACAGGGGCGCGAGACAAGCAGTTGGCGTCGGAGTGCTTTCGCCCGCTCTTGTAGACGACGGTGGTCAAATGCTTGCAGTCTGAGACTCCACCGTGCGAGGCGCCCTGATGGATCTTTCAAGTTAGCTAGCCAACACAAGGCGTGGTGTTCACTCACGACTTTGAAAGGCCTGCCGTAGAGGTAGGCGCCGAACTTTGATGTAGCCCAGATGATGGCAAGGCATTCCTTTTCTGTGGTGGAATAATTCGCTCTGCCTTCGAAAGTGACCGGCTAGCACGTAACTGAAGACCCTTTCAAGTCCGTCGGTCGTCTGCACGAGCACAGCGCCGAGCCCTGTGCTGCTTGCGCCCTTGTGAATTTGGGTGTCGGCTTTTTCGTCGAAGTGCGCGAGTATTGGCGGCATTTGCCGGCGTCGCTTTAGTTCTTGAAATGCCTCCACTTGCGGCGCTTCTCATTTGAAGCCGACGTCGGCCTTTGTGAGGTACGTCAGCGGCCCGGCGATCCGCGAAATGTTCTTGACGAAGCGCGTGTAATAAGCGCAGAGACCAAGAAATCGGCGTACCGCTTTCTTTTCGGTGGGCGCAGGAAAGTCGGCGATCGCACTTGTTTTCTGTGGATCAGGGCATACTGCCGACTTGCTGATAACGTGGCCAAGGAACAATAGTTCCTCGTTGGCGAACTGGCATTTTTCTGGCTTCAGGGTAAGTCCGGAGGCTTTAATTACCCGAAGAACAGCTTCAAGGCGCCGGGGGTGTTCGTCGAAGCTGGAAGCAAATACGACTACATCGTCCAAGTAGACGAGGCAAGTCTACCACTTCAAACCTGCGAGTACTGTGTCCATAACCCGTTGGAACGTCGCAGGCGCCGATCAAAGACTAAAGGGCATGACCTTAAACTCGAACAGGCCCTCTGGTGTTATGAAGGCAGTCTTCTCTCGGTCTGTCTCGTCTACTTCGATTTGCCAGTAGCCGGTTTTGAGATCCATCGACGCAAAATACTTTGCGTTATGGAGTTGGTCCAAAGCATCGTCTTTCCGTGGGATAGGATACACGTCTTTCTTCGTCATCTTGTTCAGGCGACGATAATCGACGCAAAAACGTAGGGTTCCATCCTTCGTCCTCAGTAACACCACGGGTGATGCCCACGGGCTCGTAGACGGCTGAATGATGTCGTCACGCAGCATTTCGTCGACTTGTTGCTTGATGGCCTCGCATTCCCGTGCCGAAACTCGGTAGCGGCTCTGACGGAGAGGACGGGCATATTCGTCGGTTATGATGCGATGTTTCTCGAGAGGGGTCTGACGAAGCCTCGATGATGACGAGAAGCAGTCCTTGTATTGCTGGAGTAAGGCCTTGAGTTCCTTTTGTTGCTGCCTGGAAAGGCCTTGATTGAGGTCAAAGGCGCGCGCGGACACTGCGATCGTTGTTGCGGGTCCGTCAGAATCGGTGAGGGCGAAGGCATTGCTTACTTCCACAAATTCAGTTAGGTGCGCTACCGCCGTACCCCTATTCAGGTGCCTATATTCGTTGCTGAAGTTCATCACCATTACCTTCGCTCGCCGTTATGAAGTTTGGCTATGCCTCTTGCGAAGCACATCTGACGGTCTAAGAGCAAGTGCTGGTCGCCTTTCATGATACCTTGAAAGTGGGTAAGCGCTTTGGTGCCGACGGAAATGATGACGCTCGACAGTGGCGGGACGGTTACCTGCGCTTCTGTTACATTAAAGGCATGATAAGCGACGGTGCAGTCTGACGGCGTCGCATTATCCGTGGACAGCGTGATTGACCTGGATCTGAGGTCGATGACTGTGCCGTGATGGTCTAGGAAATCCATGCCTAAAATGGCGTCTCGCGAACATTGCTGCATGACAACAAAACTCACCGAATACGTCTGGCTGTCAATCGTGAATCTTGCCGTGCAGGTTCCAGTCGGTGTTATAAGGTGGCCCGCTGCTGTTCGGATATCTGCTCCTTCCCAGGCAGTCTTTACCTTCTTCAGCTTGGCAGCAAAGAGACCACTGATGACAGAGTAGTCGGTGCCGGTATCGACTAGGACGGTGACACGGTGGCCGTCGATAACCACGTCGATTTCGGTCGTTCGTCGTCTCGCGTTCCGGTTAGGTCGGGGCGTCGGGTAACGGCTGCGTCGGCTTGCTCCTGTGCTGTTATGTCGCGTCGGCGGCGAGGCTTTCTCGTGAAGACTCTGGTCAGGCGGTGTGCTGAGACTACGTCCGGCCAGTTCGTGCGTCGTGGTCGTCGTCGTCGACGGCGGAGGATCTTGGGCACTGCGTCGTGCAGCAACCGCACCTCCATCGGTTGCTGCCTTTATTTTCCCGGATAGGGGCTTGGAGATCGGGCCCGGGTGGGGCCGGGGTACTGGCGGCGACCCGGGGAGATGCAGCGGCCAGGCGAAGGTGAACGGGATGGTCGTCGTCGTTGCCACTGCGATCCGGCGATGCAGTCGGCGATGTCGCGAGGTCGCTCACCTGGGCGCGGACGCGGCGCGTTCACGTCGCATCCACGCAGTCCCATCTCGCGGTACTGGCAGTAGCGGTAGGTGTGCCCGGCTTCACCACAGTGGTAGCATAGTGGGCGGTGATTCGAGGTGCGCCAAACGTCAGTTTTCCTCGGCGCGCGCTGGAGTACTGGCGAGAGCCGCTGGATGGCGTCGGAGGTGGCGGCGATGGCTGGCAACGAAACTGCGGGGGCGTTGGGTCCTGGCGTGAGCGAGAAGCGGCGGCAGCTCGGCGAGCAGCAGCGGCGTAGGTCATTGCCTCCGGTTGGAGTGTCGGTGGTTCGGGAACACTCAGCGAGCGCTTGTCCTCTTCGCGAACGATGTCTTCGAGGGAGGCGACTTGGGGCTAAGACGACGGAAACATCCGGTGCAGTTCTTCACGAACAATAGCCCCTATTGTCTCGCGTGGGTCGTCGGGGCCGAGTCCTCGGACTTCTATGATGTGGCGACATGCGCCGATCATATTGGCGGGTGCGCATTTCAAGAGTCTTCTCGTTGGTCGTGTCCCCCGAGAAGAGCTCTTGTACCGTCTTCGGGGGGTTTCTTATTAACCAGGCGAAAACCTCCTGCTTAACTCCTCGCATGAGGAGGCGAACCTTCTTCTCCTCGGACATGTCGGCGTCGGCGTGGCGGAACAGTCGCGTCATCTCCTCCGTAAAGATGGTTATGTTTTCGTTGGGGAGCTGCACCGGAGTGTCAAGCAGTGATGCAGCTCTTTCCTTCCGCACGATGCTTGCAATGGTGGGCAGGAATGCAGTGCGGAAGTCGTCCCATGTACGAAGCGTTGACTCTTGGTTCTCGAACTAAGTCCTTGCGACGTCCTCCAAATAGAAATATACAATGCGCAGCTTATCGTCGGGGTCCCACTCGTTAAGGGCTGCGACGCGGTCGCAGATGTCCAGCCAGCTTTCCGGGTCCTCGTATGACAAGCCGCGGAAGTTAGGTGGCTCTATGGGCTGGTGTACGACCACGGTTGCCGGAGATCTTGCTTCCGTCATTGTGGCTGCTGGTGTCGTTGCAGTCCTTGTCTTCTTGTCCTTGTCGGAGAGCGGCAGGTATTCTGGCGGGAGTCCTTGTTGTCTGCGGCTAGCTCGAAGGACCGGGTCGGAGTCGTCCTCTTGGCGGCTTGGGCTGGGCTCACGGCTGGACGGGGGCGTACGGTACATGGACCGAGAAGCACCTCCACCAGATGTCACGTGGTTGAGACACACGCAGCACTCGAGACGAAGCACGCAGGACTCAAGGGATGTCAGGCGAACTGTTTATTGGGGGAACTTGTGCCCAGCAAAACAAAGCAAATGACAATGCACAGCAATAGCGTCGTGGAGAGTTGTCGGTCGACGGAAAGACTGACAAGCGGCGCAGTGCGTCGGCTTTTATACACAGAGCTTAACGCGTTCTCGCATTATCTCTGGAATTCCAGAAGTTACTCAAGTGTGCGCCTCTGCATGCAGAGTTTCGGGAATTGTCGACACGGTTCCCGAAGTGACATGCACGATAAACGCGGCTTGCGTCGGCATAACAGAAAGTGATAACTGCGCTCGCCGCAAACAGTCAAAGGAAGCGGGCGATTCACAGGAAGGTGATAACGGCGTTCACGAAAACAACCGCACGTGTCAATATCTTTAGCCCTCCTTCACGGCGCTGCAGAAGGACCACTCTCCATGTTCACTGCTGACACTTGGCGAGAAGGTATCTAGGGTTATTCCATGACCGGGCTGAGTTTTCCCGTTTTTTTTTTCGCCAGTCAGTTTCATAGGGCAGCATTTCGACATATTCAAGGTCCTGTGCGAAAGCTTCTCAAAAAGCAAATGGTTCTCATGGTTCGCGAGCGTGCTTTAACTGCATGATTCCTGCTTATTCACTCTGCAAAGTGGTGTTTGCAAGGTTGTGTGAGAAGGCATTCCGTACATTATATGTCACGTACCGACATGATCCCGCAAAAGTCGTTATTTAAATTGAGGTTCTACTCACTGCTGAACAACGTCCGTTTCACCCAGGACTTCTGCGGTTCTCCATTCATTTTGCACTCGGTTGCACCTGATTCGTGCGTTCGTCCATGCACTGCATCAATAATGTTGTAACAATGTAAATAATTGCTGAACATTATTGCGCTCCAGGAACTGCTCTAACTTGGCTGCCACTAAAGCTGGTCAATGATCAGAAAAGAGTTTTATTCGTCTTGCGCCAGCCTACACGGCGGTGAGGCCAGAAACACAAGTGTCACATGTTTGGGCTTTATTCATTGTTTATTTATTTATTTATTTTCAATACATTAATTAATTAATTAATTAATTTTCTAATGCAAATACCCGGTCATAACGTGCGTCGTGCGTTTTCTACTCCACTCATGTGCCTATTTCCCCCTTTTATTGATAACACCATTGATAGAAGAAGACATCAGGCCCCTACCACATATACTCCCAAAGATATCTATGCATTCTTCACTAGTCTCATTCCTTCATATTTCTTTTTCTTTTTCTTCTTTTTTTCTGTAGTTTGCCCTACTGCCTTCACCTCCACTTCTCCGCGCCCTGCCTCCACCCCCCCCCCCCCCCCTCATGACGGCCGCTTAGAACAGCGTTGGCATTGTTACGCACTTCGAGCCACGTCTGTCGCTGCACGTCCTACTAGGCTGGCGATGGCTTTCCCAGTATCGCCCCGATGCAGTACGCGGAACAGCACTCGTTTCCTTTTTTTCTTTTTTTTTCAGTGCTTCCGTGACGCATGTCACATGCCCACAACCCCCGTCCTTTACCGCTTGCTCTCTCAAAATTGCTACTGCACGCGCGCTCAAAGGCACCCCTCTGCTCCCTCCCATCTTTCCCCAATCAGTAAATGTTTCCGCCCTTTCACGCCTATATAAGCAAAGAGGAGAAAAAGAAATATTCTCTTGAGAAAGGTCAGACTCCGACGAAAACGTCGGCGAATAAATGAAATATAATTGAAGTGCTACATCTCATACTTTAGTATAGGTCCCCAAACGTAAATTCACCACTAGTACTGCCCTCTCTTAGGGAGCCTTCGCAGGCAATTCTCATCAAGCCGACATGAAGATACAGAAGGGTCTCGTAGACTAGGCCTAGCGTACAGCGGAGGCCACTGGGATGTTGGAACAAGGAACCTATCCTTCCCGCTCCCCTGTCCGACCTATTTATTGAATGAAGTTCAATATAGATCAAGCAACAGACACACACACACACTTTCGATCTTGTAAAGAGCATCGTCTCAGGCGGTGCGCACATTCAGTGTAAGTACTATTCCTCTGTGAGGCTTTGCTTTTAGGTGCATTTCGTCCTCCTGGGATGATTTTCAGCTTCGCGGAGAGGGCAGGGAACTGTTGTTCCACTTCTCTGACTATTTATTTGTATTGTAGGCAAAGGTCTGGGCTCTAATTTAATTTATGATGAATTCTAGGTGTACAAAATATTTGAGTCCATGTGCAAGCAACGTAGCGGGAAAATTGGGCACCCTGAAGTGCCGTACTTCGGAATAAATTGTTCACGTATGGCGGATATTTATTTCACACCTAACTACCGGGGACCAGAGTAGCGTGTCATGAAGGATCAGGAAGCTCTGTTGTGCCACAGTGTTGTGCCGCAGCTATGGCGGGATACTCGGCCTCTAAGCAGCAGCGGTATTGTCAAGATTCCCGATTTTCTGCTAGCACTTTTCACCCATCAAAAGAAGCCGACTGCGTATTCAACTCGCTGATAGGCGCGCGTTTTATGAGACTGGTTCACTTCTTCCGACGAAACCGCACCAAACAAGTGCCTCGTTTTGTTTGTGCTTCTTTTGTTTGGCATGTTCTGCTTATGACAACGTTTGTGGCATTATATGTCCGGCTGCTAAAAGGCACTACTTTGCCCAGCTGAGTCGATTCGAGCTCCTGTCTAGCCACTAAGCTAACTCGTGCAACTCTGGAGGAGACACAAGAGCTAAGAGGTTCATTGGGTGCGACGACGCTTATCGTCTACACCCCGTTCCACAACACTGGTACTAGATGCGGGATGCACTACTTCTCATTTCACAACAGTGTAGAAGTGAAAATATGGGGAAAAAATTGGCAGATCCCACGTGCAGTGGGAGTCAAGGAAATGCGAAGCTCGGATCAGGAACATAAAATGGATTTGCATTGTTGTCTTGATATACCGAGTTTGGTACATATGAAGTTAATGAAACGACCGCAAGAGCACCAAGACTGTGCCACGTAAACCATGCCGCTCATGACGCGCATGTCATGATTCTAATGTCATTTATGTCATTTATGTTCATCATGCAGTCGTGTTGTGGCATACCAATTTTCGTATACATGCCATTAACGAAACGACCAGGAGAGCACCAAGACCATTGCATGTAAATCATGTCGCTCATGACAAGCTTGTCATGATTTTCATGTTATGACCCGTCATTTATGTTCATCATGCAGTCATGTTGTAGCATACCAGTCTTGGTATACATCCCATTAACGAAACCGCCACGAGAGCCCAAAGACCATTGCGTGTAAATCATGTCGCTCATGACACGCATGCCATGATTTTCGTGTTATGACAGGTCATTTATGTTGGCCGTGCAGTCATATTGCAGCATACCAATTTTCGTATACATTCCATTAACGAAACGGCCAGGAGAGCATCAAGACCATGGCATGTAAATCATGCCGCTCATGACATGCATATCATGATTTTCATGTTATGACCTGTCATTTATGTTCACATGCAGTCATGGTGTAGCATACCAATTTTCATATACATCCCATTAACTTAACGGCCAGGAGAGCACAAAATCATAGGCGGCTAGATAGATAGATAGATAGATAGATAGATAGATAGATAGATAGATAGATAGATAGATAGATAGATAGATAGATAGATAGACACGCTCAAACTCGCCGAAGTTCGCTAAGAAATCCTTCGCATTTAAAAAAGTGCCATCAACAAACAAGACAAGTAGGTTCCTCCGTACACCACGCGCGCAAACGCTGGCTGAACTTGTCGCTTTTGGTGGGCTTTGCTCGTTGGCTTTGTCCGAAGATGTATGGTGAGCTGGGCTCCCTATGATGCTAGGCACTCCGCGTGGGCGCTCCATGCTGTGGTGTTGATCATCAAGCAGCGAGCGTTATTGAAATATTCATTTGTTTGCTAATTAATAGTCCTTCAGGACCTGAGGGCGTAGTGCCCCCTTTGGGGAAGTACTGGGGGGGGGGGGGGGAGGAGGGGTGCACGCTCCTTTGCCAGCACCCATGTAAGACCTCATAAATCAATGAGATCAACTGCCACCCCCCGCTCCAAACACCGTAGTCCAGGCATGTGTCAAGCCCCATCAACCGAAAGACTTCCCGAGGCGCAAGCCAAAAGGAACCTAAGGCAAACCTTTAGAAACCAGTAAGTCGTAAACCTAAGGCAAGCTTATGCGACCAGGTAGTTTCATGACACACAAAGCCGGCAAGGAGACGCATGTCAGTTCGTAAAACCTCTGCGAAAAAGCAGACTACGTCATGAGTAAAGAATATCGAAGAAGGAATAAAGTGAAAAAAGGAAGAGAAAGAATGAAGGAATTAGGCCCGCGCTCGGGAGAACCGAGAGAGTCGCGGCGCAGAACCCAAGCAGCGATTGAGAATTTGGAGAGCAGATATGGCACGAGAAGGCTTCGTCTCGAGAAATGACTGATGACTGGAACGGGCGGCATCCGGGTACTGCACTGTAAACAAAAATTAGCCGATATGGGAGTAAATGACCTGTCCTCTAGCCCATTCCTCGAGAAGAGTTTAATATACTCCGGTCATGCGGAGTAAAAGGTTTACTCCGCTTGACCGGAGCTTATGCATGGATTGCTGGGAGTAATATTTACATCCATCGAGTAGCTTTTGCGGGTAGCTATGGGAGTATATGTTTACATCCATCGCGGAGCTATTGTGGGTAGCTATATGGGAGTTTGTAACATCCATGTAGGAGCTTTTGCAGAAGCCAGCTATTCCTAGGTGTGGTCCGGGACAATTCCTTGTATATCTTTATTAATATTCGGTCTACGTGGGTAATGTTGGCATACTTTTGGTCCTTTCTCCTTCCGGTCGATAGTCTTGACGTTTGCCTTCCGATAATCCTGGTTTGTCCGCATGAAATCTTGATAATCTCGGAAGCCTAAAACCACGTCAACACTCGCTGGGTGGTGGTGCACCGGCCACTTCATAACAAAATATTTCTGATTCGCGCATCACTGTGGTCGTCTGGTCAATGTGCGGCATCCGGCTTCTGGCGGGAGGAAGAGTGCGATTCACCAGTGGAAAGAGCCTTGACACGTTTACACGGAACACTGATCGGCCGTTGCAAAATCACTGCGCACCATGACTCGCTGTTTCAAAAACCGAAGTGGTGCTTCACTCGGATGCACTGAACACACGTGCGAGCACGCACAGATACAACTCCCACCGACAATTCGTCGAACCAACCAATGCACTACAGCATCACACGGAAACACTAAACAGACGCGCGAGCGCGCGAGCGCATGCCCACACACATCACACCGCCGCAAGCGCGTCGCTACCGAAGACGGTTGTTAAAAACTCCCATGGGGAGGTTGTGACCAAGTGACCTGAAACTCCGTGGTTAGTACAATAAGGTCATGTCGTTTTTATACTCCCTCACTTAGCAATGGTGGTAAAAAGATATCATGTGCCGTATTCACTCCGCTATGACGGAGTAAATGTTTGGGGCATGAGAGTTTTTGCGGTTGACACGCTGGTAAAAGCTCCCATCTCGGCTAATTTTTGCTTACAGTGTGGGGAGTTGAAGCTGGCGTTCCTAGGCGCGGAAGTTTGCATGGAGGATGATCGGGAAAGCTTCCTGGGAGAGGGTGCAGCAATTTATTCCGAGCTCGCACAAAGCTGAAGTGATCCCTCTTCTACTTCATGCCAGGCCAGGTTCCAAGTCAGCGTCTTCTGTAATTCACCTCTCTTCTACTGTACGGGCGGCTTCCATGAGTACAAGATCAGTTCCAAAAGCACGGGGGGATGGCGGCCAACTGGGTGGGACTGAGTGAAGATGGAATGGCAATATCATCGTAGAAAATGTCGGGAACTCGACGATTCTTAGGAAAGGCTAATAGGCGAGGACACCTCAACACATATTCAAGTGAGAAGTAAGGTGACAAAACAAGCTTTGGAACAATGCTTTGGAACACAGGGTGGTCCTGCTGCTCGCTGTTGATAAAATTCTAGAGCTTGGTGGACAAGCTGTGCCTCCTCCATCTGGAATGTGAGCCGTTTCTGGGTTTATCGATTGTTATTGTTTCTATCTTGGTTTGTTGAAAAATTCTTTCGGCATTAGCCTTGTTAACTAATTGTTTGCTGCGAGTGCAAGGCTTTTTCTGACACTGTATTCTAAGTAACTGCAATATCTCTAGTGTACGTCATCATTTTTTCGTTCTGAAACGTGTGTTACGGCAAACTAAATTTTCAACCCCGTGTGGTTGCCTTTCTTTCATGTTTTCGGTTTAGCTGGTCCTCACTTTACGTTTGTGAACCGAATGGTTCAATTTTCGCCTTTGTCACGACGACGAGTACTTTAATCAATACTGCTAAGCGCATATTGTGTGTGATCGTCAAAAGAACACTTAGTGTGAATTTGAATGAAAGCCTGGACCGTGTTTTTTCAACCCACTTCTTTATTCGCGTAGTCTGATATAGGATGGGCAGTATCATGAAATAAAAGAATTCCTGCGGAGATGAGTAATGATACCCATGACTGTGTGTGTGTGTCTGTGTGTGTGTGTGTGTGTGCGTGCGTGTGTGTGTGTGTGCGTGTAGCCGATGCCTCAGTTTGGTGGTGAACTTGGCGCTGAATATTCCCCATGGACAACCCAGAAATAGTGCCGTTGTAACACACGTGGTATTTCTGTTTCGCCTTGTGCGAGTACACCACAAGTGAATATCTGTGGGCTCCACATGCGAAAAACGTGTACTTAAGCAATAAGTAATGGAGTGCACAATTACACGATTACGCCATAGAAACCGCTTCAGTGATGGTTTGTTTAATCGGTGTTGTGAAGAAAAAAGTCGCAATTTCACCGGAAGGGCGAAGCAATGAGTCCGATAGAAATGCATAATGTAAGAAGTAAGACTGGGAGCTTCAGGAGCAGTCTGAATTGTACTGAATTGAATTGAGCTTATTTCTCCTGTTTACAACAGAAAGGAAGCAGAAGCTAAAGGCGATGTGGCCTGACGAAAGCTTCTGCTCCTGCAACAGCTCGGCACGCTTGCCCTACGCAGCACACAAATCAGTAGAAAATGGCTGTACAGATTTAGTTGAAATAGTCGCAAGGACGAAACGACATGTGTACACTCAAAAAACTATAAAAATGCGACTGTTCTTCATGTGGTTAAAGACAACTCATGCAAACCTCAATTTCCCTCTGATTTTTTTAAAAAAGCACGCAATACGTGCAATTTCTAGTATTTCACTTTTTCAAAAAGCAGAACAGTACTTTAACACCTCCAAGCTGCCTCCTAAACAGCTGCATCAGCTATGTTTCCAGCTACAGCGCCAGTACAGGGTAAAACAACCTCTCTTTCTTCGATATCTATCACACGAAACAAGCAACGTGTGGAATATGGAGCAGCTTATTCTGAACACGATCACGTAACGACTACGCATACGAACGTTTAGCTTTAGAAGTGCCACACATACTGAATACCCAACATAATGGGCTTCATGGAGGGTACCACGGAACCGAGAGCCTTAAAGAGACAGAACTCCTGCTTCAAGAATTACCTTGTTGTAACATCTTGATTATTATCATCAGCCTGTTAATGCCCACTGCAGGACAATGAAATAGTAACTGAAAACAGAGTTAGAGAGAGAGGGGGGGATAGGGGTTGAAAAGGCGAAAGAACAGCGGGAAATTGAAATAGCTGATAGAGAAAGAGAGATGCATCATGAATTGCAGCTTGATCGTATCCGATTGCAGCAGCGCTTAGACGCTGCTGCAAACGGACATGTTCGCAACAATATGCCGCGTCTGCGCCACATGGCCCGACACCAGAGGAAGAGGACAACGCTTAGATCCTACCGGCCGAACACTTCATACACACATTGCTGTGGTTAGCTTCATACATGTTTGCGGGTATACACGACGTTCTACTCAAGAATGCAAATAAGTGCGTCCCGCAGCACACCATAGCGGAGCGTGACGAATTGATGGCAGCACGAGCTATCTTATTTCATAGCAGTTTCGTGAATCGTTGCAAATCTATTTTAGGTCGACCCTTTCTAGGACAAGTCCAAGATAGACAAAATCAGGAGTCAAGATTAGTGGTGAAATCTAACTTCTAGAGGCTATAGTTAAGATATGATTTCAATCTGTTCCCTGCAAGAGCGATATGGGTGTGGTGTATGGGTGGAACATCCAGGTACTTTCGTCTAATCCGGTTGAAGGTTGGTTCGAGTCCGCATATGTGGAATTTTTCTAGAGCGATTGCGAGTTCATTTTTTCAATGACCCACTTCCGTTACAGGAACTACGTGACTGATTTCTTGGTGGGTCCCGGCATAAAACACTTTCCTGTTAAAAAGCGCATCCTCTCACCTTGCTCTCATCTAGACGAAGTGATAGCGCAAATGGAGCGAATAGCGTTACTGCTACACACACAAAATAACGACAACGCCAAATATTCCAGTGGAAAACATTAAATACGGAGGCCACTCAGATTCAGGCGTGGGTACCAGCCTCTTTCAAGGCAGGTGATCTGTGGCGTGCAGTCGCGCAGGCAAATGTGTTCGCAGCAAGTTATCTCACGGATATTCCACTTCTTATAGAAGAAAACGCCGTTGAAACTCATGAATGTGAACAAAACGAAAAATTGATTGGTTTTGCCTTTATTGTGCCCAGCTCATTTCATTATTTTCTTTCGCCAAGAGCACCATCAAGCAAGAGAACCCTCTACAAGGTAACCTCTACAATCGCTCTGCTAAACCTAATGATGACAGCTGAGCCCGAGTATCGTGCCTCACACCGTCCCACTCTCGAGCACAAAACTGAAGAAGTAGGACAGTCATTTACCATGGACGGGTCAGTTCATCTGCGGTGAAGCAGTGAAATGACGACAGCGAAGTAGTCAGGGTAGCGCAAGCTTGAACGGCAGCAGCTTGTTGTTGTTGTAGTTGTTGTGGCCTCTATAGTTGGCACATACCCACGAGGGGGATTGGCCACACTACAAGTAATGATGTAAAGAGCTGGAAAATTAAGTCTAAGGCCGAAATCTTAGAAAAAATAAAAAGGAAGGAAGAACTCCTAATTAAAATTAATAACTAGAATTTACTAAATGAAACATTGGGAACGAAACCCTGTGGTCGACAGCACTAGCAGCGTAATCTTCCGGAGGCTTCGATAAATTTATGTAATGCTGACAAAGCAGCGTGAACGCCTTGTACCATCCTGAGAGGCACCAAAAGATAAAAGATTTGGTGTTGTTAAAGGTAAACGCAGTTTATGGAATAATGAATTTAGATACATTCGGCGGAGTGAAGAAAATCGCCGGCAAGACAGAAGGAAGTGATCAATCGTTTCTGGCTCATTGCATACCATACAGAGTTTAGTTAAGGATAAACCAGATTTATTAAGATAGAAATTTAGACTGGGAGCTCTACATCTGAGACTCGCTATAGTCACTTCGCACAGACGTGAAAGGCATTTCTCCGTATTCCATGCAAACTGAAGTTGGCGATAGTCGTCCAAATCTAGAAGAGATGTCTTAGTACATGTCAGTAGAAGAAAGCGTTTAAGCCTCGCAGCTGTAATAAACGAAAAATTCGGCAGCACATTTAACACTGGGCCGTCTAAACATGGCGTTGCCAGAGAGTCAGCTGATTCATTTAGAAAAATGCCAGTGTGGCCAGAGACCCAGACCAACGGACCTCTCATATGTAATACGGTACAAGTGTCGAGAAACTATTCAGTAAGGGTGACTGCTTTGGAGATGTTACATGCGAACACACAGACAAAGCATCTGTAATAATGATTACTTTAGTCTGGCACGGGCTCAATTTCCTAATCGCCAATGCAATAGCCAGAAATTCTGCTAGAAATATAGAGGTAAAATAAGGCAGCCGGAGTGCAAACGAGCAATTCAACTGGGAGGAAAATATACCAACTCCAGCCTTCTCCACTCTTTGAGTCGCATCCGTAGCAATTACAAGATGCTCAGGAAACTGGGCGAGATGATCCTGAAGGCATCCTTCAAGAATACGTAAGGGAAGGAGCTTAGCATCTTTAGGGAAAATGTGGTCGAAATATAGATTATCCCTCAAGGACGAATGTGGCCTTAGGGGAGTAAGGTTCTGCATAGAAACTTGAATGTCAGATATCATATATTGGACAAAAACGACCTGAGGCCATTGATAGCGTCGCCATCGGTTCCTAAAAAAGGAATCACGAGAAGTATTGAAGATTGACTGCGAATGGGAGAGTGGCGTGTCGTAGATCTTTAGAAATGTTTGCACAGTCAGTTGTTTAAACCTTGATTCCAGGGGTATCACACGAGCTTCTAAATATAGCACGTTATTGGCCGCACATTTTGGTAGACCGAGAGAAAGACGTAGGGCTTGCCTTTCTAACAAAAGTAGAGGTCGTAGCTTATAGGCCGCACAGCCGGAAAACAGGACGCAACCGATTTCCAAAATGGGGCGTACGTACAGTTTGTATATGATCAGCAATGTTGATCTTCGCATCCCGGTGCTTTTGCTACTGGAACGTCGCAACAGGCCCATGGCCCGCTCTACTTTGCATCTGTTTGCTTCAATTTGCTGTTGCCAGGTTAGATTCTCTTCATATATAATACCTAGGTATCTCAATGCCGAGACTTGTGGAATCTGTTCATTGCCATAGTGAAGAGAAATTAATACATGATCTGTTTGTGGGAACACCAGTAAAGCGCACTTACCAACGTTAAGCGTGAGAAAGAGACCATTAAGCCACGCTTCAAGCTCAGACAAAGAAGACTGCAAAATTTTGTATAATTCGTGAACAACATGGGACGATGAGAAAAATGCAATATCACCGGCCTACACATATTCTGATGAAGCGGCACAGAAGATGATAAAATAATAAATAACAGAGGGGACAAAACTGATCCCTGCGGCACGCCCCTTGTTTGTTTAAATAAAGAAGATGTAGCTCCTTTCTGGAAAAAAAAAACTGCCTTTCAGAAAGAAATTCGTGAACCCAAGATGCAATATAGTTTGGAACATTGCATTCGACTAATCTAGAAATTAAAAGTCCATGTTCGATAGAGTCATAGGCTTTTGCTATATCCAATGTGACTAATGCTGAAATCTCTCCCGATAGCCTTGCAAGCCGTATTCGGCTTTCAACGTCCACATGAGCCGACCATATAGAGCAACCTTGCCTAAATCCTATTTGTCTCGAAGAAAGGATGTTCTCACGAGAAATAAACTCATTGAGTCGAGCGCATACAATTCGCGTTGCAGCGCCCGTGAACATGTTCCTTCTAGTAACAGTATTTCGCTATTAACGATAATCCTTCCCTTCTCTCACAGCGCGGTAAAATGTTTAAAATGCAGTTTCAGGATTTATGATGCCGTGCGTAGTGAATTTACGTGTGTTATTCTGTGTGCGAACTTGACTGTTCTTTCGAGCAAGTGGTTTCCAAGAATGAAGACAACAAGTAGACGAGGCAAGGGCAAGTGGCAGCAGCGCGAACTAAGTACAGCGACACCATGGAGTTGAAGTGACGCGCAGAGCGTGTGCAACGTGGATGTCAAGCGGAACGATTCACCAGTTTCTTATATCTTGTCGCCGCTTCGAAATCCAGCGAAAGACAATTATCAAACCAATTATTCGCCAACTACGCTTGGAATTTACAGAGATGATTATTCTTTCGTTTGGAGGGTCCACTTTGGGGAACAGACACAGGGATGTTTGTTTAGCAATTAAAAAATTTGTAACTGAAAGCAAAAAATTTTACCTTAATTTTCGTCATCTGTGTTTCGCCAAACCCAACATATTAAACTACTCTTAAAGTCAAAACAGTATTGGCCAATCCCCTGCATTGGGAATGTGCCGTAGTACAGAGGAGAAGAAGAAGAAGGGGAACGAGCTGAACTGGTTTATCAGGCAATATCAGGGTATCACGAAATTTTAGTACTTGAACTAGCACTCCCAGGTTGTGTTCCTCTCAGCATTGTCAACAGCTACTTTCCATCTGGCATACAAGAGGAAGGTACTCTGGACATCATTCAGAGCTTCTGTAGAGCAAACTCTCTCTTTGCAGGTGACTTTATTCGCGTCATGTTTATTGGGGTTACCGCACTGATTCCTCGGGTAAATTGTTCTGGAATTGGACGTGCGAGAAGAATTATACATGTCTTAACTCTAAAGTAGCCACTTTTGTACTATGCAACACGAGATCGGTTTTGGACTTAACATTCGCCAGCTCCAGCTTGCTCATCTTTTCTTGGGATGTTGTTGATACTCCAACAAATAGTGATCACTGCCAAGTATCGATGGACGTTAATAATCCAGTGATTCCTTTAGATACTCAGACACTGACTTTTGCTGACTACTCAAAATTAAAAAAAAGGCTACATTCAAGCTTATCTTCTATGAGCAGTTCTGGTAATGATGTTAAAGCGATGAGTCTCTGTGGTGTTCTGAAATGCTCTATGAGAAAAGCACAGTACACAGTACACTCGGCGAAAAGTAAGCCTATAAGTGCCTCGTAGGACTGTGATTGTGAACGAGAATACACACACAGAAAAGCATCATGGAAAAAGCTCCTTGTTAGCCAGTGTCCTACTAATTGGGGCTACTACAAGTATGCCTCAGCCATGTTTAAAAGAGCTGTTCCCATAGCTAAAGCCACTCATGACGAAAACCAATATAGCTTTCTTTCACAAAGTGTAAACAAAAAAGCTCTTTTCAGATTTCTTCGATTTCGTAAGGCTATTTCTCCACCCGTAACCATAGAATCGGTTGTTTTAGCTCCAAAAGAACTGTCTGCTGTATTAGATGATATTGCATTGGGGATTAGGAAAGCGCTTTGCCACTGAAATACAAACAGTATTCCGCAAACCTGCATGTGTAGACGATTTCGTCAAGGTGACTATAGAACTTGCGCGTGCAGTTCAGTCACTTCCCAATTCAGCTCCAGGTCCAGACGGCATTACGACAGGCATGCTAAAAATTTTTTTTGGAGGTGTCTCCTCAGGACCTCCTAAATCTTGTCGACTACTTACTCGAAAAAGGTTGGATTCCTTCTGAATGGAGACTTTCGAAATATATCCCTGTGCTTAAAAAGCGAGGAGTAGATATGCATATTGAGAATGTTAGACCTATTGCACTAACTTCGCATGTTATAAAATTAATTGAAAAAGTGCTCTACTTAGGAATCATGAAATTTTTGGCAGATCACTCAATACTGAGCCTACGTCAAATTGGCTTTAGACCTATATATATTCTATATGGTATGCACATGTAGATTTAGAAGGACGGATGAATCTTGCTCTTCACAGGCGACAATATGCAGCATTAGTAACTCTAGATTTAGCTAAGGCATACGGCAGTGTAGAGCATCATATCATCCTTCTCAATTCATTAAGAAACTTCAATTGCCCATGCTACATTAATAATTGTTTGTATGAGTTTTTAAATGATCGAAAGTTCTATGGTTCCCAGCGTAAATTATCCTCACCGAAATATAATCAGTCGAGAGGAGTCCCTCAAGGTTCTGTTTTATGTCCTGTATTATTTAACGTTCTGTTAAGCTCAGTAACGTTGCGCAATGACATTCAAGCGTATGTATATGCAAACGGCATTGCGTTCTTTGCTTCTGCTGGTGATATTCACTCATTGCATGCAATCTTACAATCTTATTTAGGAAGACTACAGTTATGGTTTACTCAAATTAGCATGACTTTAAATGTTAGCAAAAGTTCTGCTATTGTTCTTCCTTTGAATGATCCAGTAAGCATTTCCCTTCAGTATCGCCAGGAAATAATTCCCCAAGCAGAGTGCGTGAAGTATTTAGGTGTATTTTACGATCATAAACTGAGTTGGCGTGACCATATCGAGCACATTAAATGTAAGGCTACATGCGCTATTGGGATGATACGTAGACTTGGCCAGCACCCTTCTGGGTTGTGCAGAGACACTCTTCTTATAATATACCGTATGTATGTTCCTAAGATTCCAGAATTTGGTTGTATTTTATACTCTGGTGGTCCGGCATACAATATTAATCCATTGGTTCTTTTAGAGCCAGAGGCTTGTCGGAGTTGTCTCAAGGTACCAAATTTATTGCAAATCATGTTCGGTACCAAGAAGCCCAAATCCCCACGTTAGCTTGCAGATTCCGTATCCTCACCGTGAAAACATATTTAAAAATTTATGCGTGATCACAGAGGCGATCACACTTCGTGTTCTGTACTGAAGCGCTCCTCATTTCTAATGAGCCTTTGTCTCGCATATACAAGCCTAAAGTTTCGTTTGTGCAGAATCAACTAGAGGCTTCGGATTTTAACATTCGCGATATCGTCTCAACGGATAAACCACTGGCCAATAATAAAATTGAATTGGATAATATAGTCTCTTCTAATGCCAAACTCCTTTCTCCCAGATATCTAATAGGTTTATGAGATGATCATTTATGTCAAATGGGAAGGAGAAAGCGGGAGCGGTCATTTTTTCAGAGACTCTGTCTTGGTCATATACCTTGCGCCTCCCGGATTATACACCCATATTCGAAGCAGAGCTCTTATCCGTTCTTTCACCATTCGCAAACTCCCTGAACAAAGTTCGGCAGTTGTTATAGTCACTGCTTCTCTTTCGGTATGCACATCACTCGCTTCAGCTTCTCCTTCCGAGTCTTCCGTTCTAAACGCATTCACATCGTTAATTGCTCCCCACGTGCGTAAAGTGCCATTGGTGTGGGTGCCAGGCCATCGTGGCATATTTATAAATGAGATGGCTGATGTTCTCGCGCGGTGGTGCCTAGATGGGCCGGTTATGTCCGGGGTACCTACCAACGCCTGTGTTACTCTGTATAGGTACCGTAAGTACCTCTCGTAAACTGGAAGATGCCATAACGAAATCTCGGTGTCGTATCCCTCCACAGAATTTTCATTTACACATGTCTGGCCTGGTGCCATTTCCAGTATGGTGTTATTATCAATAGCCTGAACATATGGATCACTTTTTAATTACCTGTCAGCGTTATATTAGCCAGAGGAAAAGGCATTTCGAAATTTCATTCAGGAATTTAAAAATTCCCCTGAAATCTCAGAATATCCTTTCCTTTGGGGCTTCCTCACTACGCTACAGCAACAGGAACGTCTGTTTAGCCATGTTCAGTTTCCTTCTTGATACAAGAAGAATTCATTGATAATCATCATTGCAACCAAAACTTGGTACCTCGAAATTGCCCCCACTAGTCGATTAAACTTCAAATCATTTTATTATGGTTCACTTGTATTATAAGTAGTTTACCATTCTCTAACATTCCATTTTGCTGATTCCTCCCTCTTCCTGTGTTATAGCTCAAATTTTTTCCTCTTTATATTAACCGCCGGCTTTCTGGCCAGTCCCCCGTAGTGGGCAAGAGCCAAATATTAAGGAACAAAGAAAGAAAGAAAGAAACATGCATGTAATCTGGGCGGCCTCGGACTCGACGCATCGCTCTGGTGGTGCAGAAGCTGAAAGGCGCTTAGGGACGCGTGTGGAGCGGGCATCACATTCACCTTGGCGTGCAGGAGTGGCATGAAGCCTATTCCTAGGCCAGTCGTCCTCGAGGCTCTGGTAGTGACGCTGCCTCGTGGTAGGCGTTGAGCACGGTGCTCCATGTGAGGGCTACTGCACAGTTTATGCGCTGGTCGCGGTATTTCAGCCCTGGCCCGGCGCTTGTAGCAGTGGGCTACCAGCGGCACAACATTGTGCCTTGGCTCGCCTCCGATAAATCACTGCGATACAAAATCTGCCGCATGGTGCCGAGTGCATCCTGACTTATTCGTGAAGCGTACTTTTTTTTTACTAGTTTCCTTGATCGGTCAGTCGCTAGAGCTTTCAGTCTTGTTTATATGTCGCTAGGAACTTTCTTCTTGGTTATTTTAGATGCGGAGAATCTCTTGCTCGTGGGTATGTCACGCGTCAACCGGCGTCCGCACTCACACTACGCATGCGCGACTCTCCTCTCCCCTCTCTCCAACAGCTGCTACAATAAATAAAGCGGGTAGAAAGCGCGCGCGCGCTTCGCTTCAGTAGTAGCTCCTCCTTCTCCGATGAAAGAAGTTGGTGGTATTGTGTGATGGAAGCAACAGCACTGCAAACCTGTAAACGCCGCTGTTAAATGCACCGTTGAAACTCCCAGCGATGCTCCGCATCACCCCATGGTCCCCTTCGGGGAGATGGTGTAATTTTTATTGTCGGTAGATCTTTCAAAATTTATAACGCTACATTTTTTCTAGCTGTTTCTACTGTTCAACTCTGCTCTGTTGTAACCACGCCTCTGTTTTATTCGATAAATGCTGTTAATACCTGTTCGCTATTTCTTGTCATCTATTATCACCTCCCCTGCACAGACAAAACGTGGCGAGTGCGTTCCCAACTGTATACAAGTATGTATTCAAAAAATGCCCAAAAGTGTGACTGTCACCAGGTGTGTGCACGAAACTACCAAAGCAAAAATAAAATTACGCGGCTTCGTATACGCCCACCACATCGCCTCAACGACGCAGTGGTATGTCGATATGCACGACGTTTGTATGAACGCGATATTTCTCGAACCTAACTTTTCAGCTGGAAACCTTCACTGCCTCTCCCGGGAGCGCATGTATGCATGAACTGGCTAGCAGAAAATCAGAGGAAAACACTGCGGTCTTTTTCATTTGAACCTTGTATTGACTGGGCAGTGCAGCCGCCGGTATTGAAATAGAATAATGCATTTGGCCATGAAGTCACCATATTAAATGCATTGCGACCACTTTCTTTCCATGCCGTTCGATAATTCACGCCCAACGCGTGCGTTCGTAATGGATGCACACTCTGCAGTGGCAGCTGGGCAAACGGAGACGTCAACACATGAGAGCCTCTGAATTTATACATAACAAAGAAGTAAAGGAAGGAAGTTGCAATGAGCCAACGGCATAAGAGATGTAGGAAGCAAGGAGAGTACGAAGCAAGCAATTCAGCAAGCAAGAAATTTATGGAGAAAGGAACGTGAGGCACGGAAAGGCAGACGGAGGAAATAGACCCGAGATTTCCTCTGGCTGTATCATTTTGACGTGTAAGCATTCACGAGTGCTAGTTTCGTGATTGGTTTCTGAGGCCAGTTTGACTTCGCCGGGCGGTTATGTCATGTGACAGACAAACAAAAGACATACATATGGACAGACTGAATTTTTCGCGCTTGGGTATCCAAGAAAGAGTCATCTGTAAAAGACATACACCCGGTAACATCGCTTGGCCCCATCTCTCTATGGATGAAGAGCTATTTTTTTCTTTCCTTACTGTCTTATTCCGTGCCCATCTTGGAGCACATCTGTGATTGTCGTCGAATTTCTTTCCAGTGGCGATACGTGCAACTCATAGGAAGCTCACTAAATTGATGGCAACCTGTCAAGCAGAACCAGCGGAAAGCGAAAATCGCTGGCCTTGCATGACAATCCGCATTATTGCGGCCGGCCATTGGAACGTCCCCATTCTAAATGACAAACGAAATGTCAGTTCTATAGTGGTTGCAGTTTTATGGTTATTGTGAACACACAGTAAGAAGCAATAACACTCTAAGTTCGTTTCTATTTTGTAAGATTATTAACTAACTTAAGTAATGTGGACTTGTGCCGAGGGTTTGGTCTATACCGCATACATTAAACTTTTGACAGATTGACCGAATGTTCTTGTATGATTTCAATGAGCTTCTGTGAAAGAGTACCCACATGATTTTGCCTGAAGGCCCCTATGTTGGCGTGCGAGTCCTCAGAAGCTCTCCTTTGTAGCTTTCTATAACGGCTGTAACCCAGGGCTGAAGGTTGCTTGAAGCTCGCTTAGCTGGGGAGCTAAAGTCATTTCGTGCATAGTAGGTCTGATCATTCACTCGATTTCCTCACATGCTCTACGTCTTCAATCTCGCGATTATAATCTGCTCTACAGCCCATTGATCGCAGAATATACCGTGTGTTCTGATATATATCTTTTATGCTGTACTCTCGTAGTGCTGAAGATAAATAAACGCCTACAACACCTATATTTAACGCAATTACGACTATGTATTCCTAATTTCACTCATTTCCTGTTAATGTTTCTACGTTTATCAAGCCATAGTTTTGGATTTAATGCAGTAACACTACTGTTGTTTTCACACTGAACGATGCAATGGCAAGTTAAACAAGCAGACAATGAGAAAGGGCGAGAGGAAAAAAAGGCTGCGCGGAAATATCAGTGCATCTGCCGAGAAACACCTTGGGCTGAGACGCACACGGCTTCTCTATATAAAACTATGCCTGATAGCAACAGCGTTTCAATATAAGCATTTCATGCCTAGTTTTAATTACTTTGATTCTATCTATCTATCTATCTATCTATCTATCTATCTATCTATCTATCTATCTATCTATCTATCTATCTATCTATCTATCTATAAAGCCGCCCTAGTATTTGCGCTCTCCTGGCTGTCCAGTTCACTTTCTATACACCTAATTCTCATGGTAGGGCATGAGTGTGTGGCGAGAAGAAATTATTCGTCTTAGCCTCACTAATATGATACACTTATTGCACACAACGACGACGCTATCAAGTTTGTCGCATTGTCGTCTGGGAACTGCGGGTGTGCACCACTGGTGCTTCAGTATTGAGCATTACTGCCTACGTCAATCATAAGCCGGCACTAGAGTATCTGCAAAGTTTATGTGATCATGGTGCATGTCAGAACAAGACATTGCGCTATTCCTGTGATGCGATTTAAACATAGTCATGACAGTATGAGTGACAAGGACAAAACGCGCTGTAATGACAGAAGACAACTTGCAGCATCGTAGTAGAGTAAAAAAAGCAATTTCCCCGCAGTGCTAGTCGTCCACAACCGGCTGTACGCGCGGAGCAGTGGTGCGTGCTCACTTCTAAAGCAGTGTGGTAAACAACGCCTGCGTATTAGTTTCAACCCGCAGGCCATTATCCAACATTACTTATTCGTGATGCCCGATAAGAGCTTTCATACCTGCTATAAAGGCGGTTGTGAATTTCTTGGAGAATACCGGACTGGTTGATAAAACTTCGAGACAGCACTGTGTGCTCTGAATGTTTACACGCATCGCTTATTACTGACGCCATCAAGATATTCATCCCGCTTTTTTCCCCTTTCCTTTTTTGGCATGTGCAGAATAGTGGGCGAGAATGCAGTTCCCAAGACCGAACTCTCTACCTTATAAGTTCTCTTTCTTTTCTTCGACAGCTTCTATATCTTCCGACGAAAGATTCTTACGATATCCACACCAGCTCCCCTTATCTTTAATGTACTCAACTTATCACTACTGTGTGCTTACTGTATGCTTACACAAATGTGTGCATTTGCTTCGTTCTCAATTCTCATGAAGACGTTGCCTTCACTCACAGAACTTTGCTGAAGACCGAAACTGCGGCATGGCAGTTTCTTGGCTGACTGGTCCTCGTGATCTCGACTTTCGCGATGCGTTGGTTCTATAGAATACCTCTTTCTCATTTTAGCATATTTAATGATTAAGCTGAAAAGACATTTGTGTTGCTTTATATAGGAAAATGTTTAATTCCATTCACTTTTTCATCCATGGTATGTAAAGATTGCTTATGCGTAATTACTGATCTTGTGTGGACCTTTCAGTTAGCCAAAGCTGCCAATTACATGTTTCTCAAACACCATAAGGCTACTTATCGTCTAGGGAGCCAAGCCGTTTTGTTATGCAGCTTGTATTCGCTGCGTAGAACATAAATTTAGCTGGGTACCTGTATACATTGACACCTAGTGATGGGATGCCACTGAAGCGCGTTGAGCGGAGCGAGTGGCTCAAGCGAGGACATCGTCTACTGTGCACTTTGGCGCCGTTACGCGGACGGCATCTTTATGCCAA
The DNA here is from genome assembly GCA_013339685.2 of Hyalomma asiaticum. Classification (NCBI taxonomy): domain Eukaryota; kingdom Metazoa; phylum Arthropoda; class Arachnida; order Ixodida; family Ixodidae; genus Hyalomma; species Hyalomma asiaticum. The sequence continues at coordinate 57,908 of JABSTT010001990.1, forward strand.
AGCCCGACTCATAATATGCCAAGTGTGACCTAACCGGCAACGTTGACAGCACCGTGCCGACTGAAATTTAGCTCAGTGAACCATCATCATAATCAGCCTGTCTACGCCCACCGCAGGGCAAAAGCCTCTCCCATAGATCTCCAATTACCCTGTCCTGTGCTAACTGGGCCCAATTTATCCCCGCAAACTTCCTGATCTCATCTGCCCACCTAACTATCTGCCGCCCCCTACCACCCTTGCTTTCTCTAGAAGTCCACTATGTTATGCTTAAACACCTAGGGTTGCCTTGTTTTCGCATTACACGGCCCGCCCACGCCCATTTATTTTTGGTTTCTATTATTATGTCCTTGACCTACATTTGTTCCCTAACCCATTCCGTTCTTTTCATCTCCATTACGGTTGCACGTACGACTTCCCGTTGCATACCTCGCTGCATTGTCCGCAATTTAAGCTGCACCATTTTAGTTAGCCTTCAAGTTTCTGCCCGTAGGTGGGTGACGGTAAGTCGCAGCTGTTATACACTTTCCTCTTCGGAGAATCAATGCCTAATGCTCGTAGTCATTAGGCTTTGCGTACGCAGGCTTGCCAGTTTTTCTAGTACAATCTGCCCGCCATCCTTTAAGAGGTCAGCTGTTATCTTTTTCCTCGCCGGGTGCCTTCCCCGCTTGTATCTCTTTCAAAGCTTTCATTACTTCCTCTGTCAGTACTGGTGGAATGTCAGCCAGCCTCTTCTAAACTGCTTGCCCGTTCACTATTACCCCGTTTATCTCGCCTACTGTAGAGATCTCTGTAGAAGTCCTCGGCTATTGTAACTATCTCATCTCTAAACGTGGTCACATTGCCTTGCCTGTCTCGTAATGAATACATCTGATTTCTACCTATGCCTAGACGTCTCTTCGCCGCTTTCAGGCTCCTTCCGTTCTTTAGAGCATGCTCGATCCGCTCCATATTATACTCTCGTATGTCGGCTGTCTTACGCTTATTGATTAACTTCGAAAGCTCCGCTAGTTCTATTCTGTCAGTTGCATTTGATACTATCAGGACTTGCCCTCATAT